>VWZX01003204.1:5089107-5370133 GCA_013399015.1 Galbula dea | reverse complement strand
CCCTCCCCCCCCTCCCAGCTCCCCCGCGGCGGGGGCGGTGCGCGGGGCGGTGCGCAGCGCGGTGCGCGGTAGGACGCGGAGGATCGTGGCGGTGCGCGGCGTGGGGGCGCAGCATGAGGGGTCGCCCCCCGCCGGCCGCCCCAGCGCCCCCGCGCCATGGAGGGCTTCGCTGCCCGCAACTACGGCACCGGCGGAACGGACAACCGGCCGCTCTTCGGGGAGACTTCAGCCAGGGTAAGGAGTGCGGAAGGCGGGGGAGGGGGGGCGAGGGTGTCGGTGTGTGGCTCCGCTTTGCCGGAGTAAGGGGAAAAACACTGCCTGGAACCCCGTCGAAACGCGAACCTCTCCCTCCAACAGCCACCCGAGTAAATAACACCACCATCAGCCCCCTCCCGGGATAACGGCAGCCCTCCCCCCGGGCTCAGCAAACGCCGCGGAACCAACCAGCCCCGAGCAGTGCAGAGCCTGCCCAGGTCCTGCTAACAGATTAAAAACACACAGAAAATAAGAAAGAATATCCTCAGCATCTCCCCAGACCAGCGTCAAAAATCAGTAAAGTGGTAACAAAACTGAGCCCCAATAGGGAAATGTAAAAGGAGCCTTCCTCCCTCCCCGCACCACCCTCCCTCCCCCCAGTTTCCAAAAGAAAGAAAACCTTCAAAGGGGCTGAATTATAAATACAACAACAAAAACCCAAAACAAACAAACAAACTTCAAAATAAACCCCAAATCCCTCCTGAGCTGTGCCCCCAATAAAGCCAACATAATCTGTCAGAACCTCCCCAAACAAGCAAAAAAAGACCCAAATTAAAGAAAAACCCAAACCAACAAAAACAAACACCCCCAGGAACAATCCTCCAAAGCAAGAACCCTTCCTCAAATAAAACAATAAACTTTTCCCCTCCCAAGAAATAAATTTCGAAATAACTTCTCCCAAACCGACCCTACAGTGGGGAGCAGGGACTCGGGGGGCAGAGAGCCTTGGGGCTGAGGGGACCCCCGAAGCAGGGCTGGGGAAGGGGCTTGGATGCAGGCGGGGGGTGACACCATCCGGGTGTGTGTGGCCCAACGGCTGCAGCATCCTGAGCTGAATTTCTCCCAGTTTGGGGGTGTCTTTGCTGGGGCTGCTTTTGGTGTCCTCCTGGTCATTAATCCTTCTCCTTAGTCGGTGGGTGGTGGTGGCTGACCTGCAGCAGTGACAACTCTTTAGGTAGCAATCTCCTGTAAGCCGCTCGGCCAGCAGCTCTCGGCACTGTTGCTGGTGGCTGTGCTGTGGAGAGGTCTGTGCTGAGGAGGATGCTTCCCCCGGAGCATCCCTCGGGAATCGCGACACCCAGCTCTGTGCATCTGTTCCTAGTGCGGCGGACAGCAGTTTGTGGGTTGCGGTTTGTCCCTTGGCAGGAGGGATGACCTGTCACCGTGCATGGGGGTTTGGAGGGGGGCAGCCTGAAATTGTGCTAAGTTATACACAAAAGTGTTTAAAATGCATCATCCCTCCCCTCAAATACTGGGAAATGCTGCTAAAATGATGATGTTTAGTAAAAATCAAAAGAGATGCCAGCAAAATCTGGGAGGAAAACCAGCACAATGTTGGGTAGGAGAATAGGCAGGACCTCCAAGAGGATGAATCGAGGAGGCATAGGGGAGTACTGGAGCAATGCCTTGTGCCGGGGGCATGTTGGCTGGTCGCTGGCTGGGGATTTGGGGAAGATTCCAGGGATGGGGACTTCTGGGGATTGAGATGTGCTGTCGGAGCCAGGCAGTGATCCTGGCAGGCAAACCCCAAACTTTCCAGCCCTGGTCAAGCCATTTATCTCAGACCCCCATCTCTTTCCACCTGTGGCTCTGCTGGTAAATAATGAACATGGGATGCCCATTCCAGTTCCTGGGCTCGAGCAGAGCTCCAGTGTCCTGATCATCACCCCCTGCCTATCTCCAGTGGCTGTTGTTGCAACCAGTTGTATGGGACCAGTGGTGGCTGGTGGTCTCTCACTGCTGTACCTATGTGCAATGGACAAGGGATGGCTGGGCTGGCCTGGGGTGGTTTCCTTTGTGATTCACTGAGGTTGCTTAGAGATGGACTCTGGTGAGGTCTGGAGCTGTCAATGTTCCATTTCAGAAATGGCAATGCTAAACTTTGCCTTAAAATGGGAGCAGGTCTGCTGAGAGAAGCACATGGCCATGCCTTGGCCCTGCTTTTGGGTCACTGCAAGTGCTAGCTTGTGCCAGCAAACCAGGACCCTCTGCTCAGGCTGGGCACAAGGCCACAGGGAGGGACAGGGGCAGTGATTGTGTCCTAGGAAGGGGGACTTTGCACTCTCCTGGTGGTTGGAGATGCTCTCTTCTTGCCTTCTTATGCTTTCCTGGTCTCCAAGCTGGTGGCTTTGGGGCTAAAGCCACACCATGGGGATGAGAGAGCTAAGCAGCAGCATTGGTCGTCTTCCCCTGCCGTGATCCAGCTGCTCCTACCAAACTTGTACTGCAGTGCCAGCTGCTGAGCAGAGGTTGGGGGCAAGGTTTCTCACAGAAGTCTCTGGTGGGGAAAGAGGTGTGTAGCAAGATGGTGCTGATGAACGCCAAGCGCTGTGGATTCAGCTGTGGTTACTAGGGATGCAGCACTGGCAGTGAGTGGGTATGAGCAGATGCAAAGAAAAGACATGAGTTGTAAGGTGGCAAAAAGGAGACTGAACATCACAGATGCAAGACTTCTTGAGAGTGATGTTGAAAGTAGAAGATGCTTGAGTTCCTCTGTGACAGGAGCATTTAAACACAAGCAGGTAGATGTTAATTGCTGCAGGTTGGAAGCATAAGGCAATAAAAAGAGACTAAGCAGCTCAAGATGGGAATGAGGAGCCATTGAGTGTTTCTCCATGTCTTGAAGTGAGGGAGTGGCCAGCATGGTCCTGAACACAGCTCTTCTCCTGCATGGCACATCCTGTCTGCTATTCCACACAGATTAACCTGGCAGTAGATTAAGGTATCCCCTATGGCTGCAATTGGCTGTGATTGCTGCTGACCATCTGGACTTGCTGATGTAAGGCGTAAAAATGGCTTTTCCGTCATGCCTGCAGAGCTGCCACCAGGTACACACTGTCCAGGGGACCAGCCCATTCCTCTGTCCTGGCCAAGCCTCTGCTGGGAGCTTGCTTCCTACGGGCTCAGCCCACAAGACACTGTTTTGGAAGATATGGAAGGTCCTGAGCTGGAACAGGGTGAAGAGTAAAGCTGGCACTCTGTCAGAGCCCATGCTGTGGGCACAGTGGTGTGGGTACGCCCTCAATCCTGCCTCATTTTACTTGTTGCTCAGAGTAACCCTGACCAAGATCCTGAAGGATCCTGGATTGTGCCCTCCTGCTCTGTGAATGCTTTCTGACCTCATCTCCCTTGGCCAGAGGCAGCTGGAGGGAGACCTCTGCACTGCAGCAGCTCCCTGGGACAAGCCTAGTTCTCCAGCCCTTGCAACACCCTCCCTGGAGTAGGAGGAGAGGGCAGAACCCCTCCTGTTTGGAAATGCAGCTTGTGCAATGCTGAAACACCGAATTCATTGCCTGTCTGGCAAAAAGCTCGCTACGTCTCAGCTACTGGCTGGCTGAACGAGGGTCCCCAGTAGCTCACTGTGTGCTGCCAAGCTGTCTCAGAAATTAGTGTCCACGCGAGGGCGCCCCACGCCGGTGCAGGTGACCTCCAGCAGCCTGCGCTCTCACTGTTTTGCTATGCACGCTGCGTTTTTGATTTTGTCTTTTTACTGTAGCAGCTGTCATAATACATAGCGATGCTGGAGAACAGTCCTCCCTGAATTAGCTGCGCTGTTTGCAAGAGCTGGCTGTGCCAGCTGGGTGACACAATGTGTAGGACACATGCCTTCTCACAGCCCATTTCTGTGTGCTCAGTATCCACAAGTGTTTGTGTGGGCTGGGCTGCACGCTCAGACACGGGCCGGAGGTGAAAGGCTCTGTCATCCCCAATCCCTTTAGCTGTCTCGGCCTCTGCTTGTGTATTTTTAACCTTTTTGCTGTGCTAAGCTGCCTGGGGCTGAAGTGTCAGCGGGCACAGGGGAATGCAGCCTCTAGTCGCTTTGCCAAGCCTGGGATTTCAGGATCAATGGCTCTAATCCCCAGATCCTGAAATACCTTCTTCTGCCAGAGGCGCATTCGGAAAATTTTAGTGACCGCAGGTTTAACCGCAGGGAAGAGGATGCCCTGACCCACAGGGACTGGCTGCCACGTGGCAAAGCTACTCCACTGCTGGCATCCACCCCTGATCCAGCTGCCACCACAATGCCCATCACTCAGTGGCATTAGTTGAGAGGTCCCTGTACTAGTGGGAAGCTCTCTCCTGCAGCCTGTAAAACAGGCAGTGAGAAATGCTCTGCGGTCATGGCCAAGTCCAACCCCCTCATTTTTTCCCAGCAGGTGAGTCTCTGTCCTGGCAAAATGGGTGAATTCTCACCATCTTAAAATTGCCAGTCTGTAGTTAATTAGGAGAAACCTAATAATGGGTGGTGTATCCTGTTCATAGGTATGTGACCATGTGTCTGAGACTCTCTGCAGAGAGCAGCTGTGACTGTGCTCATGGGGTTAGCTGCATGGGATGGCTCCACAGGTAGCTCCTTGGCTTTTTCTCCCCTTCCTCTACAGTCAAAACTCATCTTCCCATGGCCCAAAGGGAGAAGGGATCCATCTGCTTGCCTCTTGCCATCCCTTTTTTCCTTGGGGAGAGAAGCCCAAATACAAACTGTATTTGTACAGTGAAATCTCTGAAATCACCTCAGCCAGGTCTGCAGGGCAAGGGCAGAGCAAAACTGCCATCCTCTCCTGTTTACCAGAGTTGCTCTGGAGGACAAGCACCCTTCCACATACTGTTGAATTAAAGTTAGCTCTGAGTTCTTTAATGAATTTATTTTAGCTTAGGTGGAGGAGCCCAGCTGAGCTGTCATGAAGTGCTCTTGTGGAAGTAGGGTGTTTGCATTTCACCCCGTGGCTTCTGTTATTTGCCTGAAGTTTTCTCTCTTAGCTCATTTTCTGGGGCTGGCGGTGGGTACCTTGTAGATGGCTCCTAGAGGCTGTTGTTGAAACACTGGTGAGGAGAAGGGGTTTGTGCCTGAGGCAGTTGGTGATGATTTCCTATGGAGGTGGGTCACTTCCCTCCCACTTGCTGCAGCCATCACCCTTCCATCACCATGCCTCCACAGCTTGGGACCTCTGAGCTGTGTGAGCATAAATGGTGTGGCTTTATGTAGAGGAGCTGAAGACTAATAGAAGAGTTTTTATTAAAGAGTCTGCCTGCTGTGGTTCTTTCCCTTGGGGATGAACGTGACCAGGGCACAGCATCCACCTGTTACTAAACCACAAGCTTAGGCACCTGAATTCCACCAAGCATTAGGTCAGTGCTTGTGCTCTACTGCAAGAACATGCTTAGCCCTCTGCTTTCTTCCCCTGTCCTGCTGCTGCCATCCATTACTTCTTCATGTTGTGGGGCTTCTCCCTCTACAAATCCCATCTTCTGAATTGGAATGCTAGGAGGGAAGAAGGGCACATGACCAGGTTGAGGGAAGCCTGGGTTGCCCTGCCTGCAGGGTGGCATGTCTTGGGCAAGATGCTTTCGCTGCTTGAACTATTTTCTCACTTCCTTTTAACTGTTCCTATTTAATGTCTCAATGTAATTAGTTGAACTTGTTTTTTCTCTCTCTGCACATCTTGACTGCTGTAGCTGTTTCTCTAATGTTTAATTTGGGGAACTAGCTGCCAGGGCTGTTACACCTGACTGCGTGCAACTCAGTCTGACTCTGACATCTGAGTATAAACTTAGATGTTTACCCTCAGAGCAGCACCATGAAAGAAGGGAGGAGGCAGGTTTCCCAGCAAGGGTGGGAATGTTCTCCTTTTGCATAATTTCTTACTCCAGAGGGTATAAATGCAGAGTCTTGCCCTGGGTGCTCCTCTGAGCCTGTGGTTACGCAGCCTGGTATCCCTGCCCTGATGACATCTGGCAGTGTTGGCACTGAGGGATACCTCTTCCCAGGGGCAAAAAGGTTGTCCCCTCCCAGCCAAGCATTTTATACTGATGGAAAGCAGCAGAAAGACGTGGAGGGGAATATCTGTCTGTCCAAGTAGGGCCACCCTGAAATGTGCTTAGGTCTGCTGATGTTAGAGGGGAGCATTTGGGGTGCAGGGCACACTTCACCTCCTTGCCAGTGGCCCATAAATTCCCACTGAAGACATCATCAAGGTATTTACTCTCAGGCATGAAGGCTAAGTGAAGCTTTTCTTGAGAACCTCAGTCTGTGCACCCCCAGTTCTTAAAATTTCTGAAAAGGATTTGCACAGCTGTAATCGATCGGGACACAGCAAGGAAGACAATTGCAGAAGAGCAAACCTGCTGCACAGGGACTTGGCCAGTACAGCCTTACTGAGGTCCCTGGAGTTGGAGGATGGGAAACCTTTCCAGAAGGGAAACCTTCTGCATGGCAGAACTAATCAGGGAGCCTCAGTGGTGCTGCTGGGTGTGCTGGGGATGACATGGGTCATGACTGATACTGTGCTCTTGGCCTTGTTGGTTGCCGATTTGTTTTATGAGGTAGTGTTTGTTTGTTTGTTGTTTTGGTGGGTGGTTTTCTGTTTGTCTTGTTTTGGTGGGGTGTCCTTGATTTTTTTTTTTTTTTTTTTGGAGGGGGTGCTTTTTTGTTGTTGTTGTTGTTTTGTTCTGGTTTTTTTGGCAAGGCATGTGTGTAACTGTCTTCTCTTTTCTTCAGGACAGAGTCATCAATCTAGTTGTTGGCGGCTTAACGTCCTTGCTGCTTGTAGTAAGTATCCCCCAACCCATCCTGTGTTTTGTGTCTCCTTTAGGTATGGGCTGAAAACCAGAGTTCCTCCCTAAAAGGAGTGGCAAAACTTTGCTGACCAAAAAGGCTGTAGCTTGGGGCCTAGGTAGTCACTTTGGGATGTATCTGTCTTTCAAAACTCTTTGACAGCAGAGAAGGAGAATACCTTTCTTTAAGCCATGTTTTAAGATCTGGCTGTGCAATAGAAATCCCCAGGTGTAGGGGCAGACTGTCAATCCCAGCTGAATGTGAGGCTGGGTGAGATGATGAAGTACTTCTGGCCCAGGAGAACATTTGCTTCTCTTTATTTCCTTCTGTTTGTGATTTATTTCCCTGTATTTATTGCTTATAAGAGTTTTCCCAAAGTTTGTCACATTATCTCAAGCTATGTTTTAGAAACCCAACACCATCATGACTGGGGAGTGTCAGTTCTGCAGTCCAAGACAGCAGCATCGTTTGCAAGCAGAGGTCTAGGGAGACAGTAGGGAGAGCTAAGGGTGCCAGCTGATGGAAAGCTTGGCTGAAGGGACACTCCTACCCATGCCTGCTGGATCTGTTTAGAGGATGGTTTCCAGCAACAAGCCAGAGTAGCAAACTTTTTACCATTTTTTTTTTATTTCACTTCTCCAAGTCTGCAGTTGTTTCAAAGCAGTCTTCCTCCAGAATTTTACATTTCCCTCCAGCTCTTCACAGGGTGGGAGCTAAAGAGGAGAGAGGGGTGTGCAGAGCTGGATGCAAGTGCTGTAGTACACCAGCTGTGGGGGTGAGCCTCTTGTCATCACAGCTCAGACAGCAGGCAAGAGTGAAGTCTTCATCTTTGTTTTCCTCCACACAGGTCACTCTAATCAGTGCTTTTGTCTTCCCGCAACTACCTCCAAAACCTGTGAATATATTTTTTGCTTTCTGCATCTCCTTGTGCTGCATTTCTGCTGGCATACTTGTAAGTACCCCCACATTTGCTGGGCAAGCTTTTGAGTCTGTGACTGAGGACAAAATCTGAGTAAAATCTGCTTTATGTGGGGCCACCTTTTCTATGCTCTCCTGCCTCCCTAAAATGAGCTGGCAGTGGTCACCAGTTCTGTATTAACTGTAGAGCAAGTGTGGGGACTAAGCCAACTTTTGCAGACCAGCTGTGTCGCAAGACTTGGTCACCTCTGTGACAATGCCACCTGTAGCTGCCAGTGCAGACACAAAGTAGGAAATCAGGGAGCAGAGCAGTGAGATGGGAAGCCAGAGATGGATTGTGCTGCAGGAGACTAAGGGTGGAGCAAAACACATGAACTCGACCTGGTGAGGCCAGCCAGGCAGTTGCGGAAGTCCTTGACCTCTCAGGCACAGGGGATGAGTTACAATAGTAGGCTACAGAGGTAGTAGCAGAGGTTTTTTTACTCATTGGCAACCCAACAGACTTAGTCCCAAGCTTTGGTAAACAGAATTCAAAGGTCAGAGTTCATAGAATGGTTTGAGTTGGAAGGGGCCTTTTAAGATCATCTAGGTCAACTTCACTGGTATGGACAAAGACTTCAGTGGCTCCTTCCTCTGCTGTAGCTGTCCATGCTTGGAGCTTTCTCCCTCCTCCAGCTGTGACTTGGAACAGTCACAGCCCTGTGCCTCTGCCTCTCACTGCTGGGTAAGCTGGGAAGGTACTCTGTGTTGCCTGATCAGTACCAGTTTCTGGTTCTATGGCTGGTAGCCGTGACTCTGCCCAAGACAGATTGTGTAGTGCAAAATATATGTGCAAAACAAGTTTGTCATCATCAACCAGGGCAGAGCTAGTTTAGAGTGTTAAAAAACCCCAACCAACCCACACACCCTCTTCAACAAACCTGACAACAAAACCTGTGTCTTCATAGCTAAGCTGGCACCCTAGTTTCACAAACAAACAGCCCTGGTTTAGGGAGAAACACTTTGCCAGGTTCTTGCTCATGTACTCCACAAGTGTGTTAAGAAAATAAGTGGCATTTCTTAGTTGTCAAGAAAATGAGCTGGACTCCACACAGAGCCTTCTCTGGTCAGATAAAGCAAGGTTGTTTCACAGAAAACAAACAACAAAGGCCTAGAAGTTGCCAGTTCAGTTGCCATGGAAAGTCTCTTCTGAAGTACCTGGCATTTTCAAGTAATACAAACTCTTTCTCTCTCCTAGATCTACTGGTATCGACAAGGAGACCTGGAACCTAAATTTAGGAACCTAATTTACTACATATTATTTTCTATTGTCATGTTATGTATATGTGCCAACCTGTACTTCCATGAAGTGGGTAAATGATGGACATTGGGAATACCCAGCAATGATGCTACTGTGTCAGGCTGCTTTCAGCTCAGCTCTAAGCTCTACTGGAGACACTGAAGTGAGGACAATCAGCCTGAGAGGAAAGAAATGGGTTGTGCAAGAGTAAATCAGTACATGATTTTCATGTAAATGTATATGTATGTCCCTCTTGTTGGGGAGAATTATTGCCATAAGACATGACATTCTGCTTTTTTTTTTAAGAGCTACTGTTGCACTTAATGAACATTCCAGTTGTACTGATGTTTCAGAACAGCACAAGCTTTTTCATTTTGGAAAAAAAACCCTGCATTTTTCTATTACTGTACAAATAAACTGCAGCACTGCAAGGATCTGTAGCAGTATAAATAAATGGCACCTTACAGTTACATAAGACAAATACTCTTTATTTCCTTTAAACTGAATATACAATTATTTCTGTTCCCTAGGCAACCATTTGAAACTACAACTTATTTTTCACATTAACAAAACCACAGACTGGAAAAGACCAACTCTTGATTATGAAGAGCTAATTACAGAAATAAATAAAATAATTTATACATGAGTCTTTAGTTTCTATAGCTTTTTCTCTTGATTTCTAGCTAACAGGCTGCTGCTTAGCCTAGTGTCTGTTTCAAACCCTTGAATGTAGGAATTAATTGGCTTCCCTTACTTCAGGGCCCTATGCCCAATTTCTCACAGAATCACTTCTCCAAGACTTTGCCACCTCCACTTCACTCCTCATCTACTAACTTACTGCATACATCACCTCTGGGGAGGTGGCTGGTCGTGTCATGTAAACAGTGAGAGAGACAAATGTTCCAGCCCACTCACAACACTCTTCAAAGAAGTTCCATGCTTGTGGGGGGAGGCTGGTGGGTCCCAGTAGCTTCCCTTTCTCATAGCCCTTCCCTTTTTATTCAGCTTGCTGTAGTGATGAAGGGAAAAAAAGAAAAGATTTTCCACAAGTGATCTTTCTGAGCTCTGTCCATTGCCAGCAATGGACTCCTCAGGAACAAGCAGATCAGGCAAGTCCCATAAGCATCTGTGTCATCTTCCTATGCCATACACATACTAACAAGCCAGATGAGATGGGAATACAGCCCATTTCTTCATGATGCTGCCCATGCTCCCTGGAGTCTTTGATGGAAAACAGTTCTTCCTGAAATGTAACAGTCTCTTACTCCATGTATTACCAGAGTCAGTAAGTGCAGAAATCCTCACCCATTCTTCATGAAACATGTGCAAACTAATTCTTGCTGTGGCAGTTAAGAGGCTACAGTCAACAATCCTTGCCTTCTGTCCAGTTTCCCAGATGTGCAGGGTAGCACACCAGTAACAGGTCAGATCAGAACTGCCCACGTGGATCCTAGCAGTGAGCACAGGTTCTGTAGACTGCTGAAACACCGTGGCCGAGATGTAGTACATCAGGCTTTGGCTGGCTGCTCTGTAACCCTTTACAAATGAGGTAAATAGCCTGAGCAGAGAAAGTGCAGGTACTCATTTCCCACTGGAAGTTTCTGTTTGAAGATATGGACTGCCTGCTTTCTTTGGAAAGGTGGCACAGGGTTGTAACTAATTTCACAATGCCAACGTGGTCAATAGAAATTGGACATGATTACTGCTTCTCAGTGACAGCTCACTAAATCCTCAACATCCTTTGAATCTTCTGAGTCAGGACTCCCCAGTGATGAGCCAATAATGTGTGACCCATCTCCATGATGCTGTAGGATAGGATCTGTCAAGAGACACAGCACATTAGCACTATTATTTACTGGGCCATTATAACAAGGTGTAAAATACACATTTAGGAGACAGAAAATGCAGTCTGGACTTGGTTAATTAACCAATTTTAAGCAATGTTGCTGAAACTAGGCAGTTCCCAATTTCTAGTTTCAAGGTAAGCTATGACTAATATGGATGCAATTGGTGTAACTCACATTTGGATTCATCAGGTATTACTGTATTAGGCCTAGTGCTGACCCTGTGGTGGGTCTGCAAGGAGATCCTTCTGCTGGAAAGGATTGTTAGGTGCAGCAGTGGAACAATGTATCTGTGCTGTTTCCAGGTCTGAGATGACTCTTGGCATTGGGAAGCACGGCATAAGCTAGAAAACCCTTCCAGGTGAGTGCTGTGCAAACCTCAAATAGCCCAGCCTGTCACCATGAGAGGCATTTCTGATGCCTTTGGTCTTCTCCCAAATAAGAACCAAATTTTATTCAAGCATGCAGCATGAAGAAATGCACACTAGAGAAAGAGTTACTCATTAGCCTGTGTGTACTAATTTAAAGCTCAAGGGTGATGGAAACAGGTCAGCAAGTGATGAAGCTTGTTCTAGTGCTTTTCCCAAGGTTAAGTGGGACTTTCATCCACTTCTACTGACACCAGTGGGGTAACCAACTTGCTTTAAGTTCCACAGCAATGACATGGAAAATTATTTAAGAGAAAGCAAGAATCTATAAAGTGTCCTTTACAGGAACTCAAAAGTGCCATACTGCTTTAATAAATCCTAGCTCCAGCATCAACCATATGAAGGGACTGTCATACCTGTTAGTGTTGTCAGGGGCAAAACTGATTCACTGTCTATGTCATCTGCTGTCTGGATGAAACCATGGGAAGAAGGAACAATAAGCACTGTCTCATCATCTATTGTAGGCTGATCAACTTGTTCTTCTATTGTTGGAGAACCCAGGTCCTGCAAAACACAGAAGAACAGAACATGAATGTGTACTGTTGGTAGCATAAACAGAGAAAACTGCTTTGCTCAGCTACACTCAATAGTAAGCAATAGATTCCCTGGATGAATTTTACCTTATTAAATTGAAATGTCAGCATCTAAGCTAGTTAAACATTTACAAACCATGTTTTATTCTAGTGCAGGCATCTAAAAAACAAGATGAGAAGAATTCTACCCTGTGAGCAGTATGAGGGCAGGTAGAGAGTAAAGGAGAGACTGCAAGGTGGTGATGAAATGTTCTGTCTATAAAGAGGAAAAATTAAGCTTTTCTACTACTGTCTGTCTAGATGTTTTGAGATACTGAAGCAATAATTTTACAGTATTTACCAGCTCCACAAAGGCAGTAGCTTTACCTGAACTTGATAGTTTCACAACTTCCACTTCTGTGCCAAGTTTTAACTACTGAACACAGAGCTCAAAAGTCCCATTTTAAATGCTGTGCCCTTGCCTACTATGACATCTGTTGACTGCAGGTTGACTCAACTTTTTCAGCTGAATCTCATAATATCAAAAAATTGGCACCACACTGATACCCCTGCCCTCTTCCCATCCCATAACAGCTGCTGCTCCTGCCTCTTCCCTGGCTCTTATAGTTCTGGAATGGCAGTAATACATCTGGCTTACTCCGTGTCACAGCACACTCCATCAGCCTCCTGGTTCTGCAAACACAGTGAAAAGACATCCTAGATAGTACTGCCAGAATAAGCAGAGAGATTTCGATTCCAGTTTTTGTGTGTAACATGTATAAGGTTTGTTCAAACTTCAGGAATCACTGATGCAGAAGAGTAGCAAATGCTGCTGGCAGAATGGAAACTACCTGGATTTATCACTGTTTTCAGAGGGTGCAGGAAATCTTTGGGAGAGTTTACAGTCCTCTCTGTTCAAGAAAATCATGTAGTTCCTCCACCTAGTTTTTTAGGAAAACTTGTTTCCCTACATACCTTCCCCATCTTTTTGCAAAAGCAACTGCCTGAAAACTCCACTCCTGGTGGTGCTGCTGAAGAACTGACTACCTGTGCTGCAGCTCAGTGAATCAGATTCGGTCCAAACAGGTACCCATTCACGTGAGGTATAGTATGCCTGACCTGTAAAGCAGCTTCCTGCAGAGAGCCCAGCTGAACCTGCCCCCAAAAGCAGTGTGTTGCAAGGCTTGAAACTGGCAAGGGGAGGCATGAAAAACTAGAGAAGCCATTGTGGCGAATGGGCACCTTTCCCAGCCAGCAACAGTGAAACCCTGCAGTGTGACTGCCTGCTTCCCACTACCCACACCCACAGTGACAATACAGTACTGGCAGTGACTTAAAGAAAGCAAAACTTAGGCATGTCTTTCTAGAGTAACTTCTCACTTAAAATTGCTCACAAGCAGCTCACTATTTCCAAGAATTTAAATACATGTCAAACTTGAACCTGACTAGAAGTGTAAGGCAAATTAGAAATACAAACTCAGTATGTTTTTCTCCATAGAAAAAGTGTTCACTACCTCTTTATATTCTGCTAGCCATAAGTGATTTCTATAAAGTTTAATTAGGAATTAAGTTTACAGCAAAAGTTTACTCATTTTACATTGAGAAGCTAAAATTTTAAGCTGAGAGTAGAAAGCTGATGGGCTGCCTCAGCTGTTGAGAATCTCATCATACTATGTTATCCATTAGCCAAAGAAGAGGAAAATGGAAGAGTAAACCCCAGCTTTCTTTTTATTAGTTACCCATAACATATTAATGAAGCTGAAGGATAAATTAGCTGAACACAATAACTCGTAGAATTACAATACACATGAAATCACTGACATCTTTGATACAAATAGCTAACATAAAAGTCAAAGGTGCAATTAAATCATTCTCCATGCAGAAATGGGGAAAATATCAAGTATCATGCATTTCCTTACCTCAGTAACATAAGTGCTGGGTAAATCAGAGTGAGAATCCTCTTCCTGTTTCAGGCTGGCATTTGAAATCTCCTCCTCAGTTCTTACCATAACTCCATCCATCAGTTCACTACTATTCCTGCTGCTGAATTTGGAAGCCTCATCTTCATTGTAGGCTGACTGTTCTTCATCACTCAGCTTGGACTGATGGATATCATCTGGGAAAGTATTTGTTTCTAGGGTATTGGGAGGATCTGTCAGGTCAGCTGACTGAATATCTGAATCAACAGTAAGTTCTGTCTGAGTGACAGAGGAGGAGAGATCTTCAGCAGCAACAGTGCGGATTATGACACTTGGTGTGTGGCACTGCACTGTGACATTGTCACTTGTATTTAACAAATGCTCTGGCTGTAGGCAAAAAGAGAAACAAACAAAAGCTGTTAGAGACTTCCCTCCAAGTATCTTCAAATCTTTCAGCAAGGATTCAGAGACCTCATTAATAAGTGTAATTTATTGTATATGCAAAACTCTGTGCCAGCTCAGGTCACCTGTTGACCTTTCCTGGCCTTAAATGATGAATTTATAGACTGAATTTAGTGTCAATATTTTTTTAAGTCACAAATAAAGTCAATACAATAATATGAAAGAGGCAACTGTTCAGGAGGGGATAACTGTAAATTCAAAAGAATAGAGGTTTTTTTCCCTGAATTTTCCATTGCTTTTTTATTCAGTCTCCAGTTTGCTTCCCCTTCCTTCCCTCTACTACAAAGTAATACTATCATTACTACACCAGTTTTGTGAAGACCAATATTCACTTGAGAGAGTAACTGGAAACATCAGCAAACTAGTGTTTTGTTTTGCTGAGAGGAAAAGCCACTAGATGGAGACATCACATTCAGCCGCAGCTGCTTTACTAAGTGAAGTTTTGAAGCAACTTGAAGTTGCTTTGTAAAAACAAAACAAGAAATTCTCACTCTTCAGTATTTAAAGCAAAGTAACACTGGTATGACTTAAGAACTGCTTTGCAAATATAAGGGCCTGCAGATAACCCTGCCCTCCCTCCTACTGCCCAAACCGGAGTCTTTCCATACCGATAAGGCATGAACGATGATCTGCTCTGGGGAGGCTGGAGCAGCAGCAGCAGCCGTTAGGGTCATGGTAGGACTAGTGGTCAGTGTTAAAGGAAGGCCTTGGCTTGAGCTTGTCTGTAGCAAGTAGGTACCTGGTGTTCCAGTTGGCTGGAGATGGAAAGACTACAAAAGACAAGAGAAATGTAATACCCAAACAGACTGCCTTCCTGAATGACCCCCAGCACTGGCAGCATGCTTATTTACATGAACTTGCCTAACTGTAACTTCCCTGGAAAACCAACCAAACAAATCCAATCCCTACTGCAATGATTGCTGTACTGCACTCAGGAAGTAGAAACTCACCTATAGATTTAGGCTACCAGTACAAGTATTAAAGCTAAGATTCCAGCAGGACTATTATGCAGGTAAGAAAGGAACAAATTCAACTTACTCTTAACATATGTTTCGATTAGATATCAGGAAAAAGTTCCTTACCATGAGGGTAGTGGAACATTGGAACAGGTTGCCCAGACAGGTGGTTGAGGCCCCATCCCTGGAGGTGTTCAAGGTGAGGCTAGACAGGGTGCTTGGCAACCTGATTTAGTTGGAGATTGCCTACTCACTGTAGGGGGGTTGGACTAGGTGACCTCTAAGGTCCCTTCCAACCCTGATAATTCTATGATTCTATGAAAGAGAAACTGTGCTATAAATTACAGCACAATAGAACTGAGAGAATCTTTGCTTGCTGGGAGCTTTCTGTGGCTCTGTTACATCAGATTTCAAATGAAAAACCCAAGCACAGAAGAAAACTTCACAGCACTAAGGCCTTAAGACAGATTTAAAGCACTTAACTGTAATTCACATTTTTCCCCATAGCCCTAATGAATTACACTCTTAGAAATACATTTTGCTTTGAACATTTTAGATCTCTCAACTTCCTCTTTCTGCTTGAGAACTGTTTTCTGGGGAAATGCACAGCTCCATAGTCTGAGAAGCAGCTGTGCTCAAAAGAAAAAACAGTTACAAGTATCAGTTCTCTGTTACTTACTGGAAGAATCTCAAAGGTCTGTAGTGTTCCACTGTTTAGTGTTATTGTCTCAGAGTCAACAGTAGCAGCAGGGGAATCCGATGAGGCTGCAGAAGGAACAAAAAGAAAAAGAAAGCATGTAACCGAAAATGTTTCGGCCCTGCAGAGAGCCTAACACACTGTAATTGCTACATCACAGGGTACTGTTATTTCCAGAAATGAGAAAAGGAAAACTGGTAGCAATCCTAATGACAAGGTTCTCTAATTGGTACCCAAGATACAATACCATTTAAAGACAGCATTCTACAATCCAAAAGTGCAAAAGAAAGAATGGTTTTAGTGCACAGGGTAAAAGCAGACAAATTACATTACAAATTACTTTTTGTTATGAGATTTGTAAGAGGCTCTGGTGTAACAATATCCTTTAGATTATGTATTACTTGTTTTAAACTGGGGTCTTGTTTAATATTGCTGTGTTTCCCACAGATCTCGTGGGGTTTTTTTGTATTTTTAACCTTTTCTGCCCTCCACAGGATGTCCACCACTGATGAAACATCAGATGCTCCCCAAGATATTTGCCTACCCTGTGTGTTATGATTGCAATGTATAAAAGCTCTAAGTATTCTTATTACAAGTGTGTAATTATTTATGCAATTATCCCCATTAGTTATAAAAGTAACAAAGAGCAGCTCTGAAAACATTTTACGTATCAGACATTTGAAGATCACCAGGTCTAAACAGCTCACACCCAAAGCTTTGCAAGATATCAAAAAAAAAATACTCAGAACCAAAATTATGATTTTTGCTTACTCTTAAAAAATCCCCAAGTTCCAGGAAGCTGGAGGCAAAGTTATACTTTGCCTGGGATTAGCCAGTAATTCCATAAACACCAAAAGGGAAAAAAGACCTACATTATGACAGTAGTGCTCCAAGCACTGAAACACTGGCCATCTCAGTGGCTCCAAAGTAGAATATTTTTTGTCCCTTAAGAAGATACAAGCTCTCATTTTGAAGCTTTTATTGTTGCAGTGGCATGTTTAAGGTTTCCTGCTGAAGATTCCTTGGCACCTAGTAGCAGACAGCTGTAAAGTAAGGCCTATCTATTACCTAGGCAGTTATGTTCATAAAGCTTACAGGAATTACCCCTTTGAAACCTTGAGCCTTCTATCAAATGCAGCTGAAAGTTCATAGGTTCAGCTCTCATGGGATTGGGAAAGACACAATGCAAAATTCACTTTGATTACACAACCAAATTCTTCAGGAAAGCAGATCAGAAATCCTTAATCTGAAGTTAGGGCAAGACCAAAGCAGAATTATTTAAGACATGCCCACTCCTTCTTCACCATCTTAAGGTAAGAAAGCTTTAAGTTTCATAATAGGACAGTGAGTTGCTTGTTTCAGCTACTTACAGACATGCGTTATCTGGACTGGAATCTGCAGAGCTGTCACAGGGCTGGGTGCGTTGCCTGCATTCTCCTCTAAGCGAGCCACTCGAATCTGCACGTGCTGAACCCCCGAGCTGCAGTTAGTGTTTGGTAATCCACTTCCAGATTTGTTCTCCGAAAGCTGGTGCCCTGGATTGTTTTTTTGGTTCTCATGGAGTTGTTTAAGACCCTTTATCAGCACTGAGAGAAAGAATACTCTTGCTAGAGCATGTTGAAGAAGCACATTTGAAATGCTGCATGTGAGATTTACCCAAGATAAAAAAAAAGTAACCAAAATCCTTCTGAATTTGGAACCTAAACCATTTATAAAGATATATCAACTAAAAATTTAGCACATATCTAAAACATGTATAGTCAATTACAGGAGTGAATTGGATTCTCCCAAGGCACCTAGACATTTTAGGATGCTTGGGAAAAAAAAAACCCAACAGTAAAACTCATAAAAGTTTGGACCTCTTTAAAAACATGTATGTTATATCCCCAAGCTACTATCAAGTGCCAGCATCACTAGTTGTGTAATGCTGCTACCAGAAATAAACCCTTCAACCTTACAAAACATGGAAGCGGATTTATTCAAAAGGCTGACATAAGTGTCACTGGAAATAGGGAGCAGGAGAGAATTAATCTCACGGTGGCTATACTACAGTTCTTTGTCTGGAGCCCAGTGCTCCAATAAAGCTGCCCACCTTTCCTCCCTGTCATCCCTTTTGTCCCACTGAAGGAGCAGCTGACATATGCGAGGTTACAAAAGCTAAGGCCTTCGGTTTTCTAGCATTCAATACAGCGAACTGCTTAAACATCTCCCGCTCCTGACAGCATGACATTTTGTCTGGGGAAAGAGACTGGAGCCTGCTGATACAGTGGTATATTTGTATCATGAATTACCTGATGCAACAACTGCCTGTTAACATATAGTATATGTTAAATGTATATTTGTATAAATGTACATATAGCATATGTAAAGCATAAGAGGGTTACCCTCTCAATGGCAGCCTACAGGCTTAACTAATGTATACTACACTGATGACCACTGCAAGAGCATCCATTAAATTACACCTTTTATTATGATATGACTAATTTCTCTGTTTTTTTCTTCTCTCCAAGTCATAGAAAAGGAGGACTGATCATCATGGAGACTGAAATACCTTTTGGCTCAAGCACTAGTTTCTCCAACCAAGAATGAGAAAAAGCTACAAGAGATGTTTCTGTTATACTCCCAATTCCTCCCTATGCAGCTAGTAGTAGCTTTACCTTCTGTCTAAAGTTGAGGTTCAGCATTTCACACAGATTACATTTTAACATTTGAAAGATAACAGATCTAGGTTGAGGTGCTCCTGTTAGCCTGCAAATACATATCCTCTTTGACCTGAAGAGGTCACTGTCCTTCATACCAAACATCATCTGAGATCTGCCAGCTAAGCTGCCGAGCATATATATATGCTCTCCCTTTAGCCAAAGTCAAGGGAGTTGGCAAAACCTGCTGTTTAGTTGTGTACATCTGCTTAGCTTGTTTCAAGTGAAAACACTTAGGGATTGCTTGTAGGAGCAATTCACCCAGCAGAAACAAGGGGTCATCAAAGGAGCGAAGTGCTCTTTGACCAGCAATGCTGTGAGCAGACAACAAAACACAGCCCTCATTCTTTGGCATTTGTGAAAGGAGCTGTCAGAAGAGAGGCATGCTAGTACATTACCAGGGAATGAAACATCTTTGTGGTTTGCAATCTGCCTTTTAATGGTCCACCATTTACTCCGAAGCCACTGTGGTGAGCGGACACTACTCCATCCTTCAGCGAGTAAATCCCAGTTGATGTCATTTTCATCAGAAACTTCAAGTTCCGCTATCCTGGCAGGATACAGAAAATATTTACCTGTTAGTAACTCCCCTCCAGACTGGGAGGTGTGTTGTACATCTCTGGTCTTGTCACACATAAGAGCAGCAAAATGGCATGCTAGTGAATAGTCCATCAGAGCTCATGAATCGACACAGGCTTCCAAGGTACCACACTGCCAGAGGTCAAGCAGAATCATAAAACAACAGAAGATGGACTAGACCTATTAGATGATCCAGTCTATCTCCTTGCCATGCAGGATTATTCTCCTTATTTACATATACATTAGGGTTTTGATCAGATTATTGTGAAGCATTTCAAATGATGGTACTTGCATCTTTCCTCTTTGGAAAACTATTCCCCAAACTTATCTCCTAGGTAGGAAATACTTGTTAAGATTCACTCTGAACTTTCTCTTAATTAATTTCATGTTATGATATTTACTTCTGTTTTCTCCTAAATAACACTCATCCACCCTTAACACAGATTTTTTGCCTCCTCTCAGATGCTTCTTAGCCAAAGTAGATGATGTTAACTACAGTATTAAACAGTTGCTCATAAATCAATCCCACCAGGTTCTCCAGGTAAGGGACGGTCTTAATATAATTTTGGCAGATATTATGCACATACTGATTCTACCAGAATCTGTTTGAATATTATAAACATCTCTGAATTGCCTCCAGCCCATCTGTATGTGGAGCATACAAAAGACAGGTGAACAGTGAGATGGGAAAAGACTTTTGTGGATAAAAAGGTCTCTTCACAAACCAAGCAATAGCACTGAATGCTTTTGCTAGGGAATGAAAAAAGAAGGGGGGAGAAAAAAAAGCTACCAAAACCAACCTTGCAGCATGAGTTAAGGATATCTGGACAGACCAAAACAGATACCTTTTGCACAGCAATATGAAGAATTATAACAAGCACATTCTGAAACGTGGAATCAGGTTCCTTAGTTTAAGTTCATGTCAAACAGCTTCAGTAAATTAGTGAATATTGCTTTGTAAATAATGCTTAGGCTCCCTGGAAGTCTTGGCTTCTTATTCCCACCCAAAACTATCAGCCCATAAAAATCCACTGGCTAAAAAGCCTGAGTTAAAGGCATTAAAAATGGGAGGAGGACCAGAGAGAGGAAAACATTTTCCAAAGTTACTACCAGGTTGCCAGTTCAAATGTAGACAAAGATGCTGATATCCAATCAGTGTTTGGTGGCCTACATGAAATTAATTTGCAGTCTCAGTTTAGTTCTTTGTAGACAAGACGTCCACATCACAGAAACCACCACCACACTTGACCCTTGTTGGTCATCTCAGCAGAGAGGCCAAGGACTGAACGGGCATGGAGACTGAACTACCCTCCAGTTAAGGGTTAAAGCGCATTGGTGGGGCAATGTGTGGGAAGCTTGCACGGTCGCTGCCTGTGCTGTACCTTTTCTGTGGAATAAAGACTTCAGTCTCCAGGGTTTTCAATCTGACACCTTTCACGAACACTAACATTCACTAAAAAAACAAAAAACAAAAAATATGTTCAATAATAAATCTCTGGGAACTGTAAACACAGCAGTGATTTTTGGAGGGTTCTAGTTTTTAGTGTCTAAGAAACCAGCAAAATGGACCCCAGTGGAATCCTGCTAGCATCACGTATTACAAACCTTTGAAAGTAACTAATATAACAAACCTCAAGATCAGATTTATTTCATCTTCCTTGGTCCACTCAGTGCCCCCACTTTGTTTCCAGTTGAGATAGTTGAGCCATTTAGAGCGGCATTGTTTTTCAGAGCGTGTCCCAACCCGTTCTGCCACAGCAGCCCACGATACACCTTGTGTGACAATGTCACCTGGTTCTGTGCTAGTTAGCTCATGCACTACTTCTGCTAGTCTTTTTTCTTCTTTCTCTGTCCACTTTCCTGAAAGAGAAAAAGCCTTCCAATTAACTAACAGCAGATGCCTTCTGTCAACAGACATTTCTCTTCAGTGCCTAACACCTTATTCCAGATGCAAATATTGACTGTGAAGAAGCAGTAACTCTTCTTACTAATAATTTATATTATATCTATTATTGATTAACACATGCATAATTCCATTGTTTTGCTGCCAAGTTTATTTCTCTTCTGCTCCTCTTGCAGAGCAATGAAGTTGCACAGAACTTACCAAAACATTGACCAAAGCAAACTGGTCCAAGCTACCTGAATTGTATTAGTTGAAGTAAATTAACCATGCAACAATTCAGTACACAGTAATTACATGAAGTCTAACTATATTTTCCTTCCACTTGAATATATACACTACAAAGTAACACTGCACACTTGCTGTGAATCTGTCTCTTAAATGACACCAAATATAGTCCACCTCAATAAAATGTGCTCCAGTGGCATAAACATATGATGGATAATGGACTGCAAAAATAAAGTGAGTGTTCTGATGCTTAAGAAGTGAAATTGGACACTCTAAAAATGTCTCCAGATTTCATATGGTAAGTTCCTCATTTCAGAGTTACAGATCTCTGAAGACACCACTGACAACAGCAAAGGTGACAGAGTTTGAACTAGAATATTCATTACCAACGCCAGCATTGACCTCACCTGTGTTGCAGGTATCCTTCATCAATCTACATCGATCTTTCACAGATGAAGCACTTCTCCCCAGTGCAGCTCCTATCGTTGCCCAATCATTACCATGCTTTATCCTCAGCCTAAATGGAAATGTGTTCATTAGCACCACACCCATTTATGAGATTACCAAAATATCAAATACAGTCTAATAAAAACAGGGTAACTGTGCAGTTTACAAGCATAAAGACAGAATGGGGAGTCACTTTGACATGACAGTATTGACATTTTCTATCATTGCTGCTTACTTTTCTATGTGCTTCTAGAAGCCTTTTCGGCCATCTAAACCACAGGATACTCACTTATAAAGGGCTAATAACTAGATGCCTTGTAGGAACATTTGGAGGCTTAATTACTGTGTTAAATACAATATGAATGTTTAGATAAACAGCCAAAATCCATTCTATACAAGTTTGTTAGTAAAAAGACTTACTCTTTAAGCTTTTCAATTTCCTCAGGAGTATACCTAAGCAACAGGTAAATAAAAATACATTATTTTAAACAGACAGCATACAGCATAAGCAATTGTGTTTTACTAACCACACAGTACACATTTAGTTAAAAGAAGAGATCAAGGAATCTCAGCTGTCAGAAACAATCTGACTAAATACTTTGAAAGAACATGAAGAACAAACACCATTTTCCACATTTGTGCATTTCTAAGGCTATCTGGTCTAACATTTCTCTCCTTGGCCAGCAAAATTCCACAGTCTAGGGGATTTACTACCAAGAACAGCATTAGAATTTTGTGTACTAGTCTCTCAAACAGCTAGTTTTTCCTTCCTGTCTCAGTTTGCAATCACCGTAAGGCTGACTTTCCATTAAAAACAAAAACTAACACTGAATACAGTATTATTAATTTTCAACTGCCTTTAAAAACTAAGCTCTAACATCCTTCTCAGCACTTCTGGATGGTGCCACACTCACTGCTTTACAGATGGGCAAACTAGGGGCATAGGGATGAAGATCAATTAGCTTAATGTCACAGTTCTAGGAAGAAACAACATCTCAGATCTGTGCTTGTGCCAGAAGTTATCCTCCCCGTCTACTCTATCCTAGTGAGGCCACATCTGGAGTTCTGTGTCCAGCTCTGGACTCCCCAGTCCAAGAGAGACAGGGAACTACTGTCTACTGGAGAGTCCAGCAGAGGCTACGAAAGACTTCTATAGGGCTTCCCTTCTCTCAGGAAAGGCTGAGACCTGGGTCTGTTTAGCCTGGAGAAGAGAAGACCGAGAAGGGATCTTCTCAATGCTTATAGCTGAAGGGTGGGGGTCAAGAGGATGGGACTAGACTATTTTCAGTGGTGTCCACAGATAGGACAAGGGGAAATGGGTATAAACTGGAACATAGGAGGTTCCACCTGAACATGAGGAAAAACTTTTTTACTTTGAAGGTGACAAAGCACTGGAACAGGCTGCCCAGAGAGGCTATGAAGCCTCCTTCTCTGGAGACTTTCAAATCCTGCCTGCACATGTTCCTGTGCAACCTGATCCAGGGGAGCCTGCTTTAGCAGGGGGGTTGGACTAGGTGATCCCAGAGGTCCCTTCCAACCTCTACCAGTCTGTGACTCTGTGAAAGTCTTCTAATGATATCAGAAGCCTTTCTGGGTTTTGTGGGGTTTTTTTATTTGTTGTTTTTTTGTGAGGTTGGGTTTTGTTGTGTTTAGTTTTAAATTTTGAATACCATCAATTTACAACTGTTGGCAAAGTTATCTACCAGAATTCAGCAGAAGTGACTTATGATTAGGAAGAGTTAGGTCTGTTGGGCTAGAATCTTCTGTCTCACCCACAACATATTAAAACATTAAGTATATGACCCTACTTATACCAATAAAACCATACAGCACTAGGAGTTTTCATACTTTCCAACATGGTTTCTGTCATCATACATGCGAAGAACTCTCCTGTAGACAGCAAAGAGAGGCCGATTCAGACCCCAAGCTATTGTCCTGTAGAAATCTTTCCTTTCATCTTTTGACATTTCAAATATAATTTCAGTGGCATCTTTTATTCCACGGGCCTAGAAGAAAGCATTTAAAAAAAAAGGCATTTAAGGAAAGCATTTGAAAACCAGAAACAACAAACCACAAGCAAAATACCTTAGATAAAGTCTCCCAGAAATCAAGACAAAGAAGACTTACGAACTGAATCACAGCATAACTATTGTGGAACTTTCCATGTATCTCAAATACTACAGTCCACAAGTTAAACTGAATATTTATGAATTAGCTTACTGAAATACAAACCCTTGGATATTAGGTTTTGTTTGTTTTTACACCAGAGTTGCAGGTAGACACAGCAATCAACTTTCACAGCAGCTAAAACTTTCACTGACATTTAAAAAACCAATCTGTCTAATGTATATTTTAAGATAAAAAATTGACCTGTCATCTAGAACATCATGGAAAATACACTGTGTTGGAATTAGCCTGAGGTCATACAGGGAAGGCTGTCAAACACTGCTATATCAATTTATTACATAAGTTTAGATATTCCTTATCTGAAAGCAATTTTTTTCAGCTAAGCTACTCTTCTTGTTCTGATGGAAACTCAAAAGTCCATTTGATGCAAAAACACTGGAGTAAAAGGAAAGCTTTAGTTTAACAACAGCTTAAACTATTAATCACTGTTTTTCAACTATTCAAAGCAGCAAAAGAAAGCAGAAAAATGGGAAAATAATGAATCAAATGAGTTGTCAGTAGCTCAAAGTTATTTAGCTAGCTTAAAAAAGCCTCCCTAGATTAAAAAAATAGTATTACCTATGAACAATTTTGTGGCAGAAATTCTAATACAGGTGTGGGCAGGTACAATTTATACAACTAATACTGTGGATTTTTATAGCAATTAAGACTAAATTCAGGGCTTTTTAAGATCCACAAATGAAAGAGTGAAATCTGTAATATCCAGACTATATATGTTCTCAGCTGTGAGGGCTCAGCTGAAATATTCTCAGCTGTAAGCCTACCACAAATACGACTTATGAGCAATTAGCACTGTCAGCATGCTAACTGCATGCCTATTTTTAGACTGAACTCTGACACCAGTATATTAAGGGGAAGAATGCAGATACAGGCATTCTAGCCGTAAACAAATACACCCTCTACTCTAGTAAGCAAATACAGACATAGAATCAAAGAAGTCTGGAAGTTGTATTCAGAGCAGGAGCTACAGCACCGTGTCAACTAGCAGATATGTGCTCTAACACATACCTTTAAATAACGCTCAATGTTACTCATCAAAATGTCAATTTCTTCCTTTGACCACATCCCTTGCTTCCACTTATGGCCTGAAAATAGAAATGACAAACTAATTACTGAAGTGAAAAGCAGCAAAACAACAAGACAAGTATCAGACAACATGGCCCTCATCACTGCAATTAACAAAGAAGAGAGTAATTTTAGGTACTTTAACTAGAATTCATTTAAAACAGATGTTATTTTAGAATTGATGAAACTAGTAACCATCAACTAATGTTTAAATAATGTGAGTCAGTCTTCTATTCAAAAGCATCCACTTTTTCAGAACAGAATATGAATTACTGTATTTGCTGTCAAGTCCCATTTTCAAGCCTCCTCTTCAGCCACAACTAGAAAAGTTCTGTCTTTCAACTGACAGCTGAAATTTCCATGCACTCAAATGATTCCAGAAGCTGGGACTTAAAATATGACTCATAATATTAATTAAAGAATTGGCAAGAACATGGGGTTCTCTTATATATTTTATCACTTCCTAACATGTGAGTAATGTTACCTCCTGTGATTGCTTTTCATAGAGGTAAATGCTCCTATCTAGTCTATTTGGACAAGCTGCTCCCTCTCTCACTTTTTTTTTTTGCATTGAACATAATGCCCAGAGGTCACAGTTAAGATAAAGACTCATGGAGTGTGTTTTATTTTCCAAATAAGAGGGGCAATCCAACAGAAACAGACATTATGTTCATCTCTGTCCTCACCCTTAGTAACTACAATGCCCAAGCTAGGCTTTAAAAGAAGAAAACTTACTCAGAAAGAAAATTTCAAACCTGAGGTCTATCAATAAAACATTAAAACACTCCTACCCTCAATTTATACATAGATTCCTCTTTTATCCCTCCTCATGCTCATACAACACTTAATATTAACAATCACTTATGATTAAAGATTATGCTGTTGACCCACTTTACATACTGGTTGTGTGCTGGCTACCTCCCCATCTCTGCTCAGAAAAATCAGGGTACTTCCTTCTCAGCCTGCTAATTACCAGAGCTGAGAGGCAGAACAAACCAAAAAGATTGTTTATTCAAATCCAATTATAATGAAAAGTACAGGCAGTATTACTAATTCTGCTGGAACTGATGAGAGAAAACTGTTCCCTTGTGCCTGATGGATTAAATCTCTTCTTCCAAAGCAATAGAGATAGAACAATAGTCTACTACTGTAGCTGTGATTCACACCTCTATCCAAGCATCTGACCAACATCAAGGGTCACTGCTACTCTTTACATGGAACAACCTTTAATATCCAACTATTTCAGGAAATGAAGTAAATTTTGCACCTCACATGTTTGCATGTTCAGTGCCAAGACCATTAAAACCTGCTCACAGGTCTTCTAAGAAAGCAGTACCGGGGGAGACATGTAAAATATAAGCTCAGGCAATACATGTCAAACTCCTAGCTACTGTAAAAGGAGACACATTCTGGGATTCCTCCACAACTGATCCCTGTGACAAAACATGGAGATCTCAAGAAAAGTCACAGAATGGTTGAGGTTGGAGAGGACCTCTGGACACCATCTAGTCCAACTCTTCTGCTAAATAAAGGAGGTTCACATAGATCAGGTTTCACAGGATTGCATCCAGGAGGGTTTTCAATCTCTCCAGAGAAGGAGACTCCACAACCTCTCCAGGCAGCCTCTGATGCTCTGCCACCCTCAAAGTAAAGAACCTTTACTTTGTCCAGCCAGTATGGATTTTCAGATATTTTTTCTCTGCATATTTCATTGGAAATGTCTTCCTCAAGTTATTAATCTCTTAATTAGAACCACCAGATTTAGAGACCTCGCTGTAAATGCCACTTGTGATATATGGTCACTTGATATGCCTGTGAGACAGCTACAAGTGCAGTAAGTTTCTAACATATTTAACAAGACTCACACAAAACATGAGGCCACCAAGTCACACAAAACCAAGCATTTCTCTGCCAAATCACCAGTATATAACTCCTCCAGTCACAGCTGTGGATGTGCTGCTCCCAACCAAAGTCTTTTACCACTAGCTACTGAAAAGATTGTAATCTCTGCACTTCCTCTCACCCAAGAGTACATCAACTGCAGCAACATGATTTCTCACCACTTCTACCCAGCTGCCTCAGTGCTGTGATGCAAAAGGATCTCTTTCCTATGCCATCTCCGCCCCAGCCTTTAGGCTGAATACCTGTGAAGCTGTACAAATCTAATAAATAAGAACAGAGAAAATGGGAAGCAATTATTTATTTGCTATCAGAAGCAACTGTCAGTGCATGCTTGGGATCAGTGAGTGCTAACTGACAAAGTTGCTCAGTTCCCTTTCTTTTCATATCCAACACCCAGGTTCTGTGTGCCTCACCCAGGTTTTTCCACTGACTCAGCAGCACACTCAGCTCTCTGGAGTACAGATCACAGGGTAAGAGATTATTTGCTTCTGTGAGGGAAAAACATTACTTTTTTTCCTGACATCTTCTAATAGCAAAATGGAATTGCTTTGGGCTGACTGAAAAATATGGGGTTTTGTTCCACTAAAAAGAGATAAGTTAGGGTAATAGAAATAGAGAGACTAAGGAAACTGGAACATGTCTTCATCTGAAAGCAAGTTTTTTCTCAAGGTTTAGAAAGGCACTTCCCCTGGGTGGGAGGTGTGGTGTGGAAAAAGCTCTAAACTGCTTATTATGAATCACAATACAGCAGCCAGTCCTACTTGAAGGACAATGTATTAACCTGAGCACAGATTACTTTTTTTCCTGGTGTATCCCCTCTGACTGCAGCTGCCCATCTCCTAATCTAGTAGAAGTGCAAAAGGAACAAACCCAACTGTTTGCCCCATCCATGCTGACACACATTATCTACAGCAGTTCTCTACGATGGCCATCGGAATCACTGTCACCCCTGCAATCATGACTCCTCTTCCTCTCCAAGTGTATCTGGACTTCCAGCTTCCTTCTTGCATACAAAGTGGGATGGCATTAGATCTCAGTATTTTTAGAATCAGTTTTCTCAAGTATCTTCACCAAGAAAAGCCAGACCAGAGATTGTATTATGCAACCTGCAAAACGTTCAGATATTTGGAATAGGTTACCTCCTCTTCCTAGTGTGGGAGAACTGCATTTGAAATATCCTACCTTTATTTGTTAGAGAATCCTTATCCTCTTTGGTTGTGAACCAGGCTTGACTAACAGCTGATACTTCTTCATTGCCCATTGGGGAGATTTCATCCAACTGTTCATTCTGAAGAATCTTGAAAAGACCAATATAAGAACATCCAATAAGTTCTCCAGTTCCTTCTATCACCTTGCATCTAACACAGAGGCATAACTGGAAGAATGAAACCAGCACACCTAGTTACCTTGCAGACTGCTCAGAAAGGGCCACTTTTTGGACATGACGTTAAAAGCATATTCACCTTTCTTGAAACTATTTAGCATCTTAACATACAGATTAAGAGAATTAATTAGATAAGTCTCTTCATCTTGTTTAACGTACAGTGAACAGGAAGAGTCTCACTGGTTTTGATGGAAACAGGACTACATCCAGCATCCTCAATCTAAACTCTTAAACACAGTACACCCACAACGAGAACTGCATGTAACTGTTAGGACTGGTGACAAGACAAAGCATTATGCCCATTACAAAGCTTAATTTATAATCAAAGAATGACAGAAGCAACAGATGAACTAGTCTTCTATGCAGATCACCACAGAGCAAATAATTATTAGTGGAGAGTTACATCTATTACTGTTTACTGAATTGCTTTTTGGGCAGTAAATTACACCACAAATAACCTCTTTTATACACAAAATGGTTCAACTGAACTTACAGAACATTTTACAAGCAAGATCTGTGCTCAAATACATTAGTTTCCCACTAAAATAATCTCATGAATTTAATAACCCCTTTCTGCTATTTGTTTCCCTTTTCATTTAACTTTAAATTAAAATGTACAACAAATAGGTCAGTTCAAAAGTTTGACTGTACCTGAATCTGAGTGACTGTTCCTTCGTTAATCTCATCTTCTGCTACCTCAGTGGTAGCAGTCATGGTCACCTCAAAGCTCTGATCATTTTCTGAAACTTCAGAATGGATAAGTTAGTTCTACACCCTACTCCTGTAGTATTTTTATGCAAGCTACAGGTTTCAATTAAAATTGCTACTTTTGCAGCAAAAATTTTAAAGAGGCCTTATTGGGCATTTATGTGTTAAGACAGTAAAATCATCAACATGATTATCAACTGTTCCTCTTCATAAATATGAGTTTTGAAACCTTCAGTTGTTTGACTTGGTGCAAACATTTGTTACTGTATTAATTCTTCCTTTCCAGCCCTATCTTCAGTATTTCCTAATTACTAAAGGACAACATTCAGATCTTTCACTGCATTATTTTCCCCTAGTTTTCCTTCAACATGATAATCCCTTTATTTCTAAGGAATTTCTACTAAGTTCCACAAAGAAACAATCACTCCGGGTATTGCAAATTGCTATTTCAACTTCCTAGATCTGGTTTTGCCTCTCTTGAGGGATTATACTGAACTATCTAACATTTAATCAACTTCCTTAAGACTAAGTAAGTACTCAGCCTACCTTTTATACAACAATCTCTACCTTAAAAAGACCAAAGATGTAAATATTACAAAACATGGAAATACTAACTATACTGTTTGACCATTAATAAAATCCAATTGTTCTTTGCAAGAGGAGAGCATCTAACTTGTTGCTTAGTCATTTATCCTTCAACTTATTCAATGCACCTGTGCCTCCAATTCTCTTTGTGTAAGGAAGATTTATTTTGCCAGTACTGTACAGATAAGAATTGTTGCAAAACCATCTAAGGCTCTGAGAGGTAAAGGTGTTACCTAAACATAGTAACGAAATTTGAAACATCCAAGGATCTGAGAGGTAAAGGTATTACCTAAATACATTAATAAAATTTGAAAATAAAACATGCAAAATATTCCAGTGTGATCAAGAGAGTCCAGCTTTAACTTTCAGCAGCAGAAACATTTGCTACAAGTGTATGTAAACACTAAACAACTTACTCGGAACTGCAACGACAGAAATACAGGGAGTAGAATCATCAAGGCTTTGATCATCCTCTGACAAGCAAAGCCTCTTGTGTGGAGGTTCAGTGCTGTCTTCAGAGTCTACTTCATCAGCTTCTAACAACAAAAACACAGACAGGTTACTTCCCATTAACAAAGCGGAGCTTTGGACCAAGTTCTGTTAACAAATTGAACCAAAACAAAAGGCAGAAGCAAAACTGATAGGTTGGTCCAGTGCTTTAGTACTGCCCAGGACTAAGTTATGGTTAATAACAGCTCACATGCTTTCTTCAACATGCATTTTCTGTAATGTGTTGGGGTTTTTTTTGGTAAATTCCACCTATAATCCATTACACACAAAGCAACCCCTTAAGTCTACAGGAAATTTGGTACATGTTTGGTTCTAAAAACCCATTTCCACCAAAATAAATCAGAACAGCTGCACCTTTGTTGGGCACACACAAACAAAATTTTGTGATTTACACCTAACTTAATCCTTTAAACTGAAACAGAACAAACTGCAGCACAGTAAGCTGAATCCAAGTAGCTTGCAGAATTTCGAGGCAGGGAAGTATGATGGTTGGATCAATGAAAAAAAGAAGAAAAAATACTATGCAACATAATTCTATACCATTTTGAGGGCAATGAAGTATAAGGTTCCCTTCAGTGTCCTGAGTCAAAGTCACAGAGTTCACGGTTTCTACTGTCACTCTGTCAGACTCTTCTTCAACTGTGCTCATACTCAAACCTGAAAGAGCAATACACAGATTATTTTTCCTCAGTCAGACTGCCACTTTGACCATAATGCTGCTTCCTTTATCTCAAATACTAGCATAAATTCCTGTAAAGAATGATGAATGTCTTCACATGAACAATTCCATGGTTTAAGACATTCACCTGCCTTTACCTTTCCTCCATACTTACACATAGCACAGGGTAACATCAGATAGTTTCAATGCTACTTTTCCAATTAAACATAGAATCTAGACTCCTTATTCAGGAGCTGTAGGGTCTATAGCACAAATCCTACAAGAAATGGCTGAGGGAAATGGGGTTGTTTAGCCCAGAGGAAAGGAGGTTCAGGGAGACCTTCTTGCTCTCAACTGCCTGAAATGAAGTCGTAGCCAGATGGCACTCGGTCTCTCCTCCCAAGGAATAAGGGATAGAACAAGAAGAAATGGCCTCGAGTTGCATCAGGGGATGCTTAGATTGGATATTAGGAAAAAATTTCTTCCCCAAAAGCGTTGTCAAGCATTGGAACAGACTGCCCAGGAAAGTGGTGGAGTCACCAAACCCTGGAGGTATTTAAAAGACAGGAAGTTGTGGCACTAAGGGACACGATTTAGTGGTGGACTTCCCAGTGCTAGGTTGTGCTTGGCAGTGCTAGGTTAACAGCCGGACTCAATGGTCTTAAAAGTTTTTTCTGACCTAAATGATCCTGATTCTCATTCTACTGTTTGGTTTGGTTTTTTTTCTTAAAACACCTAGCCTATTACTTTATCACTTTTCCAAATCCCATATTTTTTTGTCTTTTATTATTTGTTCCACTGCTCAGTTAACAATTAATTACCACTATATAACCTAAAGCAAGTCAGGACTGAGAAATATTTTTGTAGTGTCATACTATTCATAGCTGCACTATTTATAAATAGCTACATTGCAAAGTTTTATTCTCCTTCTATGCACATAACTAAATGGAAAGCTGGTATTTTCTCTTTAGCATTGAAACAACAGACACAGAAAAAAACAGGTTCAAGCAATCACCAGTACAAAAAATGACTCAGAAAATAAATTATGCAGGACACACAGTATACACTTAAGTCAGTGAACTAGGGCAAAACAAAGTGCTTCTGATGATGGAATTTCCACTATGAAAGTTACTAGGAAGAAACTCAAAACTTTTGAGAATTCTGATGTAAACTAGCACTGCTACTAATTTTGAAATAAGCCAAAACAAAACCCCACGAGAAAAGTTCTAATCCATCAAATACAAAGAAATGTAACACCTGCTGCTGCACAAGCTAAATGGACTAATTTCTAAAAATATCCAGGAGCTTTGCAATGATCTCATCAGTTTTGAGCACCTGGATTTGGTGACTGTCTTTAGAAGAGATTTGTAAAAAGAAAGCATCAGCTATTTCTCCTTGAAGTGCTCAGTCCTTTTTACATGTTCTCATTTGTCAACAACAGAAAAGATTAAAAACCCCAAACAATTATTTGTAACTTTCATTTTAAGGCCAAAATACTGTTACCAACAATTTTAACTTACATGTTAGAAAATAATTATTTAAAAAATAATAATTGAATATAGCTTTAACAAAAATCACAATTACAAAGCTCCCATGCACCAGGCAGAGGTACCCATATAGTTGTACGTAAGTGGAATTTACAACTTAGATTTTAAATTCCCTATACAATGTTAATAATATTGCTTCACAGGAAATTATTAAACTTTTAATCAGAAACTATGTTCTTTGGTATTGAAGATTTCCAAGAGCAGTGTTTTCTTGGAAGGATAAAACTACTGCCAGTCTTTCAATAAAATTACTTATCACCTCTCAAGCTGGATGAAGATTTGGCACATCTTCAAGCACATGTAGTGACTGATTCCTAGAATGAAGTAATGTCACACTTCTAAATGTGTCAAAAAAATCAGATACCGCTGACATTTTCAACCAGAGGGCTCTCAAATTTACTTTCATATCTACCATCAGCAACAGATCCTTGCCACATGCAAGTGTAGGAGGCAGTAACTTCCTTGGGATTCATCTGCTTCCTTTACAGCCTCTGCCCTGTCCTTTACTAGAAGTGATGTTTGCTGCACAGCTACAGTACCGATTTTTAAGAGCCAAAAGAGGTATCTGTAACTCTTAAAACAAAGAAAGAAATCCAAAGTGCTACGGCTAAATTAGCAGATTGTAATTTCTTCAACTCAGTTTCAAGTTAGTTATTCATTGAACCTTTTGGGAATGAACAAATTGGATAATTCTGGAGGACCAAAAGAAATATAGAAGATTATCTTTTCCCTGTTCATATGCACTTTCTGAGTAACTTTCACTACTGGGAATGCTGTAGCAAAAAATCCCAAAGGTACCCAAAATGCAACACAGAATTCCTCTTTAATTATACCTGAAAAGATAGCAATAACATTTATTTTTCTACTATCAGTTGAAAGCACCTATTTTTCTTCTCACCACTATGAAGGCTTGAAAAACATGATTTTTTTTTAAATTAAAATATGGCAATCATGTACTTCAGCTAAAGCTGATCTAGAAGCAGTGGAAACTACAGCATCTCCTACAGCAGAAGATACAGAAACCTAATCTTTCTTTTTTATTGAAAGAAGACTGAATGCTGAATTCAGAGATCACAAAGCTGGGTCATTCTTTCATCAGTTACTCAGAACTTGCTGAAAATCAAAGAAAAGGTTTATAGGATTAGGCTCCCAGATGAAAACTAGAGTAATTAGGATTGTCCATCTGCATTCTGTCCCTTGCTGGTCTACTGTGTTAGAAAAGGATATAGCATGGAAGGGGTCCATGCATCTAAACCTGTGATTTCCATCAAAGCTGGGGAGGAAGATATACCACAATCAATAGCTGCTACCCTGTCACTTCCACACACAGTTGCACCAGGACCCTACATAGAAAATAGCTGAAGCACTGCATCTAACAGCTGCACTGGTTCTTCTGATCAAGTTAGATGTCTACTCTTGTCTGCTGGAGTTCCCAGGCACTCCTCACAAAGCACCAAAAACTGTGCACAGCACATGATTCAAGGAACTGTGATTTCCTAAGCACTCCTCAGTGTAACTCGTGGACTTAGCATGGTTTTAGAACTTTTTGCACATCTCCCAAGAATGTTTTATCCCAAGAGCAAGCACAGGGTCTCCAGAAAAAAAGAACAATAAAGCATTCTCAAGTTTTCTGAGTAAAGGTACTACTGATAACCAAGCCTGGGTACTTCGAAGAGCCAAATCCTTAATTAGACTGGAAAAATTCCCATGACCTTCAATGGCTAAGGCCTTCCACCTCAACTGAAAAATTACTGCAAAGAACACGAGGAATTGAGTCAATTGCAATAAAAATAAGGAGTCAAACCAAAGCCAAATGTGTATTTTGGACATTATTTTTATTAATGAGACTACACAAATACATGAAAACTGAAGGAAACAAACAAACTTGTTATTTCAAGATGCATTTGCACCAGGACAGGAGAGCTAGCCCACGAAGGCATGAAAGGTGAGGGGGGAAAAAAAAAAATCTCAAGTAATTGTGGAGGTTTTACTGTGTGAATAGGAAACAATCTCCAGATCTTATAAAATTCACTGCTTTACACTGAAATAGTGAGGGAACTAGCACGTATGCTGAAGATTTAACATCAAACATGACATACGATGGGACCACCTGGAGTTAACGGGGAGCTCAGTGGAGAAAGCACAGTGCTGCGGCAGGAGACAACGCCCTCTGATGCAGGCTTCTTTGCTACTGACTGCAGGGACACCGTACTGGCCCAATGTCCTTGATTTATCACGGGGTGACAGCCACGCTAAACAATGCCATGCCACCGCAGAGCTCTTTTAGGATGTGCCATTCAAGCTGCTTAATACAGACACCTGTGCATCCACGACACATCAGCTCTTGAAAAAGTTAAGTACAAAGTTAATGACAGCCAATGTTTCTTAATTAGTGAGAATTACAATGTGACTACTCCTCCAAAGTATCTCTAACTTTGTAACTTCACAAAGTTCACTTTTGAAAACGCATTGGCTTCTATTTAGAACAAAAAGCTTGCTTTAATTTTAAATGCATGAACTGAGACTTATACTCAATCCTTGATTCCAAACATATCCTTTACAGGAATACCAATCTACCACTACTATTTTATGTTCTGAAGGAGGGAGCTTGTGGGGGAAGGGAATGCTGTTGGATGCACATACACTAAGAGCATGGATGTGTATTATGAGATGCAGTGAAGACAGCATAGGCTCACATTTCTAAAAATTGGTGTAAATTTAATAAGCACCTGTCAGATATTTGGGTTCATTTTCCAAAGTCATTATGTTTAGGAGTTGCATTACAATTTATAGAGGTTTCAACATGCAACTAAACAGACAGGAAAACACTGCCTAGAAGGGTAATTTAATATAGAATTCCAATATAAATTTTCGACTTAAGCCATGTATTAAAGCAGCTCTTCCTTATCTGGGAAGCATGCAGTACATTTATGCAAAAAAACCCCAACAAACCACCCCACAAAACTTATTTGATACCAAGTTATAAAACCCTGAACACTTTTATACAAAATTCCTGTAATTCTAAATTATCTTCATCAGGTAGATGAGCTCAATTATTCTGTGGGCTGTAAAAATCATGCAATTATAAGGAACACTATTTTTACTGTTGCAGACAGAATTCTGTCATTCGGCCTAGTTATGAACTGAATGGCTAGTTTTCTGTGGACTGTTGTCTATCTTTTAAGATTTCTGCATTTAATTATATTATTTAATTATATTTAATTATATTTTTGCACTGTGCAAAAAGTGTATCTCACTAAATCCTGTAAGAAGCAAAACCAGAAGTTTATTAAGGGAGGCTTCTGGCTATTAAGGTATTTAACTGGAACAATCACATGGGATCCATTGGGATTTTGAGGCATTTATTCAAGAGTAACAAAGGAAATAGTCATTACAGGACCCCACATACCTCAGACTTATGGAAGCCTGAATGTTTAGTGTATTCCCTACAACGCTCTTACATAGTCAATACACAGTCAGGAGTTTTTACTCTTCAACTAGTGCCAATTCTCTTACATTGATATTCAACCAAACCCCTTTTCTTCTCATCAAATGGGTTCCACTCAAATCTAAAAATCCACCACGCAGAAATTGTCTTTAAGGTCTGCAACAACAGACTTAAGAGGGGATGAAACTGAACAGACACCAAACGGAAAGACTCCAAGACCTGAGTTTAAGACACACAAAGATTATTAAATTTATCAGCATGAGATTACAGCCCTCTAAGAACAGTTACATTCTACTCATCACTGCTATTTACAGCAGTGGACCATCACAGAAATGGAACACAATGGGACAAACTGTTCTCATTTGCATTGATCCAAATTTGGCAGAACTCCAGGAGTTCTTGCCTATCCATTGATATTTGATTAACCAAAAGCACTGAGCATGCTTTAAATGTCACATTTAAAATGAAATAAAAAAAAGACAGGCCCAGTCCTAGCTCTTTGAAAAAGCATAGAAAGTTCTAAGGAGGGGAAATTTCGGCTGGAGATTAGAAGGGGGTTCTTTACCTAAAGGGTGGTGAGGCACTGGAACAGGTTGCCCAGAGAGGTTGTGGAGGCCCCATCCCTGGCAGTGTTTAAGGCCAGGCTGGATGTGGCCCTGGATGACCTGGTCTAGTGCATGTGGCGTCCCTGCCCATGGCAGGGAGGGTGGAACTAGATGATCTTTAAGGTCCCTTCCAACATGAGCCATTCTATGATTCTATGAATAACAGAAAATAGCTATAGATAAAAACCTTGATAAGGCTAATGTGTACTAAAATAATCTTTTTCTTTCTTCTAAACCCAGTTTCATTCTAAGCATTCCAGTAACTTCTTTACCTTTTATAAACAGCAGAAACTGAGCACGCAGTAAAACAGAAGAAGTTGATTGTTATTGTAGTCATACAAGGCATAAGACTGATAAGCAAAACCACAGCTCTGTTGCTTCTGATGGACAGGTAAGCACAGAATTAACGCTCATAAATAAGGAAAACACAAATACAGTACAGACACGTGAATCCCTTTGTCTTTCATACACCCATCTTTTAGAATTTTGAATGGTGAAGACAAAACCCAGTTATTTTTAGGCATTCTATGTAAGGAATTTTAACTAATGTTCAGCCTATTTGGTAAGTCATAAAACATCACCTAGAAAGTTTCAGTAAGTGTCTGGAAAACAAGCAGGAAGTTGTTGCCATTATTCTGTTCACGTGGATTGATGGAAATCAGAATTTGAATGAGTCCATCTCATTGTCAAGCCTACCATCTCGATTTTGCAAAGGGATTTTAACTATGCTGTCAAGAACCCAACATACAAGTGTGGCCAGAGCAGCACTGGCAAACAAAAAGCATTTTCTAGATTACTTCAACACACAACAGTCAGGTGGGTCTGAACAATGGCAACCCTTTGTGAATAAATGCATACAAATACTGTCTGTAGGCTAAAGAAGTAGCTAGATGTGCAACATGTTTACTGTGCCCAAGTGCACAACCAAGAATAAAGAGACCTCAAAACGAACAAAAAAAAAGGGCAAGAAAAACAGCATTGTCCGACCAGAATCCTTTATTTTGGCAAAACACTCCAGCGCAGAGAAGCCTGGGACCACCTTTACATGAAACCCCTGATCTTGGCAGAGACACACATTTCAGACTCCACTTAAAAAATAAAGCCCCGAGCAACCTCAAATCATAACTCTCGCTGGAAAAAAAAAATAATTATGAAACAACACAGATAAAAGCCACAAGCTTAAGATACCCCAACCGCAGACCCAACGAGGGGAAATGGGGAGATTTAAACACGTTCGTGCAGATGGCCTTTTATTACAGACATTAAGGGGAAGGGAGTTTAAAACAGAAACACCAAACCCAAGAGCCGCACGCCACCTTCCCCTTCCCTCCCAAGGGAGCCGAGGTTTGGTAATTTCCAAGTTTTCCCCTATTTTGCAGCGCCGCCTTCCTTCCACATTTCTTCCTGCGCAGCGCTCCCGAGGCCCGGCAGCACTCCAGGAGGTCGGCAAACAACGGACTGCGGTCCCGCCGAAAAAGCCGGCCGAGAGGCAGCTGCTCTGCCAGCCCTGCCCCAGCCCCCGGCACTGCCCCCGGGCGGTGGCTCTGCTCCTCAAGGCCCGCCTTAGTCCCCCACTGCCCCCCGGCCGCCAGCGGCGCCATTTGGTCCCGGGCCGCCGCCGCCATTTTCCCGTACTCTCGGCGGGCGGCGGCTCTGGGCGAGACCGCTGCCGGCTTCACTACCAGCCCAACCCGTCCTGGCTCGGCTCAGCCCAGTCCGACCGCGGCTGAGGCGCGGCGACGGACATGGCCACCTCCCTCTCCTGATCCCCTCAGACAGCTTCACTCCGCTGCCACAGCAGCGGCCCGGCCGCTCCGGGCCCTGTCAGCCCGCAGGGCCCCGCGCACTTACTTCCTGTTTTGGGTCCGGGCACTTGAGAAACCAGGATGGAGACTCCCAAGTACCAGGATGGAGGCGCCGAGCAGCAGCGAGCGGCGAGTGGGGGAGGCGGAGGCAGCGGCGGAGCAAGGCGCAGGCAGCCCGCGTAGCCCGCCGGAAGGTCCCTCCGCCCGCCGGCCCGTCGCTTCCGCTCCGCCGCGGCGGCACAAAGCGCACGGCGCGGGGTCTACTGCGGTGGTGGTGCCAGAAAGTGCACGGCGTCTGTCGCTGCCGGAGAGGCGGGAAGAGACCCGCTTTTGCATCCACGCTTCCTTCATGGCTCGCTTGTCACTTCTCTTCTGCCTAACGACCTGGCGGGGGTCGGGGGAGGGAGAGGAGGGGCGTATTGTCAAAAATGGACGTTAAAACCGAGGATGAACGAGGGTCTAGCAGTGTGAGGTTTGCGGTGTTCGCTGCCTCATGGGTGCCTGCAGGCCCTCTGACCCTTGCCAAAAAAAAGTGACCTGCTGAGTCTCCTCACAGACAGGTCATGAAGAGAAGGGTAAGAGAGTGGCATCCCCTGCCTGCGATTGTACGTGTAAAAGCCTCATGCATCTACCACGAAGCCTCTTTTTGGCTGCTGCTCTAATGAGGTGGATCTCCGGTTGTGTCCTTCCCCAAACCGCCTCTGGAACTTTAAAATGTGCCCTTGTCCTCTGTCAACAGCTTTACTGCAAACCTTCCTCACAGGCTGCAAGGATCCCAAAGCCTTGGGAGCGGTTTGCAGAATCTGTTCACCAGGCAGGACTCAGTTGTCCTAAACATCTGGTGCCTTTTAATACCTAAAAACGCCCAATGCATCAAAGATGTTTGCAGGGGGCTGGTCAACGTTGACCAAGGGAAGCCTGTTCTGAAGCAGCAAATGGAGGGAGGCAGGGCAGGACAGATGCCCCATCTAGTCTAGGATATGTCAGATGGGTCTAGATGATTATGGTTAGGCAACCGCATCTTGCCCATGAGGTCTTGGGTAGCTCTGTTTGTCCTCAGCATGCTACACCTTCAAGATACTGGGGTAAACAAGGTCCTCCCTGCATGGCTCTTCCCAGGGAGTTTTTGTGGAAGGGTGTGCAGCAAAGCTGGATTTTGCTGCCTCTTATTCTAGACTAAAACATAGTTATGAAGAAAAGGTGGAGATTTGTAGCTGTAAAACAAAGCCTCGTATCTGGGATGTGGAAACAGAGGGGCTAAGACTTGTAGTTGTAATGAGGAGACAAGGCAGAGTAGGGAGGGGACACACTGCACATAAAATAATGGTAGTGAAAGAATGGAGTCAAAATGCATGGCTAGGGACATGAAGAAGGTAGCTGAGATAAGACCTGAAAGCAGGATTTATAGCATCTGTTTTGTTCAAAGCACACTTTAACAGTGGTGTATGTGTACTTGGTCTTTCTGGACATCAGATCTCAAGGATCTCAAATTCCATGTCCAGTAGTTGACTTCCCAGGGAAAAATATAAGTGCCCAGTGTTCTTAGACACTGCTTGGCCCAAGCAGAGGTACAATTTGTTTTTTCCAGGGTTCCATACAGCTATTGGACTCACCAGCCCATGATTTCTTGTGGATCCCTCATTTTTTTTGGCCATATGTTATCCCCTCAGTTATGAGGGTTTTTTCATGCTGTATAGAAAGTCTTTCTCCTTATTCTTTTAAAACGTTATTTATCTGGATGTACCTTGTAGAAAACTATATTTTAACTGCAAAATTGTTACCTGCTCATATGCAGTGTTGTTGGTCTGGTGTGTGTTGTAGTGAGATATGATAAATCACCACTGTCAGATCACATGGCAGCACTTTGTGGACTGGAGAATCATGAATTGGATGCCACCATGCTGTGTCTTGGTCACAGATCTGCAAGATTTTTTGCATAATTTTGGGATTATGACCTCTGTGCTCCATTCCCCACTTGCACAATGGGGATAATATCACTTTTCTGACAGATAAATGATATAATCACACTTGGGAACATTTATGTGAGATCAAGTTCAGTAAATATATAGAAAAAAAGATGACTGGGGTTTTCTACTGTTTCATAAATGGGATGAAATCTTATTCTGTAACAGATTCTTGTTCTGTGGAGCAAATGAGGTTCATGTGTCCTGAGTTGTATCGTGTTAAGGGAACAATTATATGAGTATATAGCTACTTAAGATGATGCAAGAATCTAACACAGAGTTTGCTACGGACCTATTAATCCCTTTTTAAAGTAGAAGTTTGTTTTTCACCCATCCACACACAAAGTTTTTTTTCCAGAAAACCTATGTTCCTGGTAGCCACCAGGTGTCTCTACTGCAATGTGCTCTGGACCCACCAGTTGTGTCTCAGAATGGAACTTTCCTCCCTGTGCTGCAATGAAGTTAAAGCTAAATTAGTATTTCTCTGTAGGTGCAGTAAGCTCATTCCTCACCAGACATCAGGGAAAAAGTGAGATCGTGGCACTGCTTGATAAGGAGATGAGGTGAGATGGAGGATCATCACCACACTGACTCACCATGGTGCCCTGTAAATCCTGAAGGCAAAACATAAATTCATAATAATCCTAAATCTGTTTACATGGATGGTGACAGGAAGTGTAGAAGACTGAAAGCTTGGTATGGATCCTTGTTCTTAATAGAAAAAGGAAAAAAAATTAATCTGCAAGATTCACAAAAAGAAAAGCAAAAAAAAAAATTTTTAGAAGGCCTTAAATTGTTTGTGTTAGATACTGGGAGGTGGGCAGGGTGGCTGATATACAAAATGACAAGCAGAGTGCCTGGCCTTAGCAGCTGTCTCTTGAGCTGACCTGTAAGAGTGTATGGTGTAAATATGATGTAGATGAGAGAGAGGAGTAGTTATCAATACAGGAAGCCCTGGGGCAGTTTTTCATGTACCTGGAAGAGAAAATCATAGATCTTGGTTATATTATCAAATCCTATGGGCTGGGATGTGCCTTCTGCCTCACGGTGTAGGGAGACTGGCTTCCCAGGTGATGTGCAGCTAAGGGCCCAGGGGCAGTGATGGCTGATGGAGCAGTTGCAGGGATGGCAGATAGCATGGATGAACTGACACAGGAATCTCCCTGATGTCAAGTCAGAGCAGTTAGCAGAGGTGCAGGAGATACTTCACACCACACTTTTACTTCTGTCTTTCCCTCTCATGTTAACTGACTGGCATCAGTGTGCATAAATCCTGTGCAAATTGCTTTGAACACTGAAGTCCTGCAGATCCTAGCAGGTAGTCCAGGCTGCTTATGCTTCAGACCAACCTAACTTCTTAGGGTACTTCAGTCTACAAAGTCCTTTAGGCTCCTCACTTTCATTTCCCATGGATACCTGAAATATTTTTTGTTCTGAGATGAACAGCCACTCCCATTATCAGCATCACTGCCATTTACTTTTAGACAAACATTTGGGGAAAAACTGCTCCTTTCTTTTGCTGCAGAGAACCCCAGCATCTCAACAGGTAAGCTCTCTCCTTCACTAGACAGGTACAGGATCACCCCCTAAAGCTCCACATGCTCCCCTGACCAGCTGGTGTTTTGGCAGTCAATGGCTCACTTACAGCAGTTTCAGAGCTGGCAGGAGCAGCTGTGAGTGGCCCAATGCAGGCCATAGCCTTCTTCCATGCAGAGCACCTGCAGATCCATTTGTTGCTCAAACCCTGCCCCATTGTGCCTTCTGCTTTGGAGGCAAGATGGCTTTCCACTGGTAATGCTTCAGAAAGCATGAGAATCTCAAAACTTTGACTTCTGGAAGTTCATGTTATACATGAAATGATTAAATGTAGAAGGAACTACTAACTTCAGTGGATCTCCCCAGGGAAGTCTTCAGTATGTGTCTCTCCATTACATCAGAAGGGGTTTTGGTACTCACAGGGGAATGGTCCTTCTGCTCTGCCTTGGTACATGAGGTGTGCATTGCTTAATGCAGTCTGTTGCACTGGTCCCAGCTCATCCCTCAACTAGTTTACCACTCATGTCTGCAGTTTCATGGAAAGATACTGTTCACAAATCACAGCTTTTCCCCCAACTCATTGCAATCCACAGCTCCAGAGGTTCTCCTCATTTGGCTGCATTTATTTATCTGTTGTGCTCACTTAGCATGAGACACTCTTGCTGTTCCTTTGGGCTGATAGAGCTGAACTGCTGATCTGACCTGCCAAATGTCCACTGCTGTAACTCCATCCGTTCCCAATGGCAGTGACAGGTGTTAGGGTGCTGAGCAGCAGTTCAGGATTCACATTATGAAAATGCATCTTCATGTCAGTCATAAAAATTTTGCTTCAAGCAAAAGGCAAGTCCACAGAGAAGAGACAGACTATCTCTTGCAGATTATCCCCAACTAAGCCTTTTGCATGTTTTCTCCATCCTTTACTGAGGAACTGTCACAGACACAGAGATTTTACGCTAGGGTAGGGATTTTCTGAGTGGAGTAGTAGTTGGCACAAGCTGGAGGGAACAAATCCAGAGGAAAAGACACCTCTTCTTACTGTACTATCCTGAAAACAGTCTGATTCCTGTTTATTTGATTATTCATATTTACATAGATTTCTATCTGCATATATTTGTATGTATCTAATTACATATGGCCACAATAAATATAATCATGACGTATAGAAAGCATGTTTTTATTTATAAACAATCAAGTATTTATATAACACTTGTTCATTTATACTCTCACAGCTTGAGAGGTGCTGGCTGTGGAGGATTGCTTAGGCTCTGAAGAGCTGCCATGAAAGAGAGAGATGACAGAGAAAGAGGAACAGAGCATGGTGCAAGTTTGTGTGGCTTCTCTGCTGCAGAGTGAATCTCCCATAAGGAAAAAATATTACTTTGGGATCTGGCCCAAGGAGAATCTTATAGAGAGTGGTCACTCATTTTGAGACCTTGTCTTTGGTGATAACCTCCTACATTTCCTCACTTGCACCTGACTGAGGCTGTAATGGACTGACCCACCTTGAAAGCCTCTGGTAAATACCTTTTGAATTCCTGCTGTGTCATTCACCCTCTGTCAGAGTCCAGGAAAATATAAATACCAGAGAAAGTCTGTGTATTCAGGAGCCTTGATACACAGTCTATGGAGCTGGGAAGGAAGACATTTTCCTTTCTTTTATTTCCCCTGAAACATGTCCACTGAGACACCTAAATTCTGATCACAGTCAGCCTCAGCTGCATGGACAAGCACACTTACCAACCACCTGGGATGGCTTCCAGAAGTGCCCAAGGTAACTCCTTGAGCCTGTGAGCCCTCACCTTATTAGGTCAATGATTGCACATTTTGGATCACTGTTCTAAAGCTTAGGAATTCCTAAGTTGGTTATAAAGAATTAGTTTCATTTGTCAGACATCTGATCCTGTAGTTTACTAATGTTTGTCACAGTGCTGAACAATTCTGTTTAGAACAAATCTCATTTTGAGTACCTGCCTTGTGCATTTTGAGAGCCTCTGTGATGGTGGCAAAAGGTGATTCTTGGTGTTGGAGGGACAGATAAGAGTGGACGAGTTCTGTCTGCATGGAATTGTACACATAGTGTGTGCAGGAGCTGTGGGTGGGCAAGAGAGCAGCAGCTGGGTAGGGAAGGGAGGAAGGGAGAGACAACATGGGGGACAAGAGCTGGTTCCTTGGCCTGTGTCACCCATAAAATGGAGCTGTACAGTCATGGTCTTGATCTCTCCAAGGAGCTGGGAGAGGAGAATGATGTATTCCACACTGGAAAACCACATCTTGTTTTGGAGCTGCAGGTTGATTTAGCTTTCATGTAGGTTCAGCTTTTTGGCAGTTTTTGTTAAATGTTGGTTATCGTGAAAGCAATGACAAAGCTCCTGTACAATTGAAAGGGACAAGGTGTTTGTTTTTTCTCTAGGCAAAATGTACCTTTTATCATGTCATTCTACTCTCTGCTGGCAGATGGTGCTGCGATATATCCAGGAGAGGGACCCAGCCTCTTCAACACAGAGGGGAGGTGAGCAAGCAGCTTCTACTTTGTACTTTCATCCTGGTTTGTTCCGAAATTTCCTTCACCATGAAATAAAATTCTTGTCCTCTTTGTTGTTCTGCTTCCAGCTTCGACTGTCTAAACAGATCAGTCAGTTTTATTTTTGTCTCTTTAGATCAACACAGAGCTGGCAGGCAGAACTCAGCTCCAAACACAAACCTTTCCATTAGAAGAAAAGTTATTTATGGTATTATTTCTCTCAATGTAGGATTTTCTTGTGTTTACAAAACCTGTCTTTTGGCCCCATGCTAGTCTTGCAGCTTCCTTTTAATATTAGCCTGGAGTTTCTATCAGGAGATACACCAGAGAGACAACCTAAACAACCTCTGCCCCAGTTTTTAATGTTTCTTTTTATCTCTCTTGCTCGATACTGTTGCCTGTTGCTGATTGTTTTTCTTGCAACATGCAGCGTGATTAAAGGTTTTTATCACTGTTTTCTTTCTGGGAAAGAAAGAAAGAAAGAAACAAAACCTAACCCACACTTTTCTACTGAAAAAAAAAAAAGAATATTTGGAGGAATTACTGAAGAGTGGGATCAGCCTGTTTAATCTCTAAATTTAAAGGTCTGAAAAGCTGCCCAAAAATTGCTGATAGACTTCATTTGCTTTTTAGAACTGCTCTCCAAGAGGGGCTTAAATTCTTCACATCTCCTTGCTTTGCTTGAGAGGTCCCTGGAACCCTGCAACTATATTCTTGGTAAGCAGCTGAAAATGCTAAAGTTGAAGACCAGAAGCACCAAGAAAAAGAAAGACTCTATTCCAGCACTGCCACAGTTAGAACCAAACAAGGATCTTGGTCACTAGCATCAGATTTCTTCAGTGAGGGTGTAATGTAAAAGTCCTACATATTCCAGAGAGCTGTGAGACCCCATTTTGTTCTGGACAGGTGAGCATCAGGCTTCCCACCCTGAGCTCAATGTCAGACTCTGTGTAATAACAGAGGGAGCAGACCCCCTCACCTTCCCCACCCCTGCCAGAATGTAACATTACTGAAATGATCTGGGTTAAGAAAAAGGTCCAAAATGGAGGTGGGGGGGTGGGTTTTGTTGTTTTTCTGCTTTGTCCTGAATAATTTCAGTGACCCAGTTTTGAGCACAAACTCACAAAGCTGTTGCAAAGCCACAGGAGAGGGCTGCAGGACATGTGAGTATAAGTGGTTGCAGGAGTAGTACCTTAAAATCCTCTTTAGATGGCTTCACCACTGAGGAGAACATGCCCATGGACCCATGTCCCACACTGAGGAGAAGCCTGAAAAGAAGCCTGCCAGTTCTTGGGGAAGGGATTGTGCCAGAGGCTGTCATGCAAAAAGAAGGCAGCATTGGTGCTTCTCCCACATTCTTCCCTTTTGATAAGAAAATAGGGATTTGTTCTGAGATGGTGGCCAGGTGGATGGTCTTCTTGGAATGAAAGTGTCTAAGGTTTCCTGTGGATGCCTCATAGTCAAGAAGAGACAGTGGCTAACTTAGGCAGGCAAGATCATCCTTCAGAAGTCTTCAAAGACACTTTTCTCTCTCCTCCAACATCTCAAGAAACATCTGCATTTATGTGAAAAGGACCAGGGAGAGCCCTCTCATGTTTAAGCATGTCTAGGCCTCAGGTAGTAGTTCTGAAACTCAAAATTTCATAAGTAACATCAATAATGGTCAGCCCAGTACTGCATGACCATGTTCTTCAGATACATTTATCTTGCTGATAGCAATCTCACCTGAAGTCAAAAGGAATCAAGGAGTCTTATTGCAAGATTGTACCCAGTGCCAGTGCCCAGTTTCAGTGGTCATTTGAAGTGTCTATGTCCCTTATTTTGGGCTCTCTCATCTGTTCAGAGCAAGGCTCAGAAAATACCAGGTCCTCTGTACAGTGGACTTCTGAGACTGCATACCAGTGCACTGATGATGATGGGGTTGGTTATGGGTGCAAGAAGCTTGTCTCTTGGAATTCATTGCATGGTAGAACTTGAAACCCAATTCACAATTGATCTATTTCTTCCTATCACAGATTGGAAAAACTGATGAGAGTAGTCTTCAGAAGCAATCAAAGCAGTAAATCAGACATTGCAATTTACAGGGCAGTGGCCAGGATAACATTATCCATTTCCAAAAGTGACAGAGTGATATGTTTCTAGACCTTAAGCAGGTCTGTATTTCCATGTGGTTTAACAGAAATATGTTTCACATTCTAATCTGATTTCCTAGGCTAGAGAAAAAGTAACTAAATAAACTGATACCTGGCAGCTGTCAAATGACTTTTTGCTATCTAGAGAGAAAATGGAAGAACATATGTTCTGAACTCCTGCTTCTTAAGTCAGAGGGTGAAAGAAATAGAAGGGGTTTAAGTTGGAAATGAGATCATGTATCATGCCCTTTAGACAGCATGTAATATGGCTAATGGCATCAAGGAGCTATATAAATAACTTCATTAAAATGAACTTGTTTCAAATGAGCTAAATAAATCAGACTCATTTGTCAAAGAGCTGGGATGAAGTAATCAGGTTAATTTAAAGCTGCTCACTGGGGGAGTGATTCCTGAACTTGTTTCACCTAGTGCAGACTAGGCTCTCACACCTGCATTTTCAGGAGCCCCACTAGTGTGTCTGTAGCAGTCTCCAGAATCCCATGGCTGAAGGTATGTGTTCCAGGGCATTTAAAGGATACTTCAAGACCCACCACATCTAAATTCTTCACTGGTGGTTGTGAGCTGTTAAGCCCCTTACTCTGCACTCTGCTTTCTACTCTGTCTCTGAAAGGTGAAATGAATTTTCTGGAAAATTAATTGTGTTTGCTAGCTGCCATGGTGGGAGGGACTACATGATGCAATAGGTATTTTCCCTACACTTATGTCAAGGCTTTGTGTCTAGAGTTTCTTTTTTTTTTCATTAAGTCCTTTGCCTTAGCAGTTTCTGCAGCAGTCAGAAAGATAAATGCAGTTCATCAGGTTTCAGACTGCTCCTCTGTGGTCACAACAATGCTTACCTTTCTAGGGGTGAATAATTACCTGCTTTAAACCCACTCTACTGCAGTGGAGTCAGTCAAGCTGTGCAGATTTAGACCGTCTAAGGATGTGACTCTAGAGAGTGAATGAGTAGGAAAATTGTCCCATCCAGATGCAGGTTATCTGTCTGTCTTTTCTGATTTACTGCAAATCTCTGTTCTGAGTTGCTTGGTTTGTGCTCCAATGGAGCAGGAACTGCCCTTACACCATGATCATGCATTGTACATCCTATCTTTACCACATAACCAGTTTTCCCCTGTGTTGCATTTTGGATACTTCTACATAGTTGAAACGAAAGAATGAGAACATGGATCTCATGGAAAATGAGTTTACAATCAACATTTACAGACAGCCACATTTTAAACAAAAGGGTGAGAAGTGCATTCTTCACATTTATATCTGCCAAGATGAGAGCTGGGGGTACAGCTCACTGTGCTCTTACACATCAAATCTGCCCTGAAGTGTCTGTAGGTGACAGCTATAACTTTATCACATAAAACAGTGCACTGTGAATTCAACTTTTAGCAATAAAAAGCCTTTCAGCTCTTTAATACATCTTGTTCCTGCCCTTTGATTATGCTCCAGCAATGATCCCCCAGCTCAGGTAAAGGGTTATGAAAATAACTTCAGGCTGCAAGAGAAATTCCTTATTCCTGGGGTGCTGGTTTATCCAGCTTGGTTGCTGATAGCAACATCTGGGCTACTCTAGCCCTGTGAGATGAAAACAACTTTAAGGGTTACCAAAGACATGGTGGATATTCCAATCTCACTTTCTTCTTCTGTCTCCATCTGTTACTGCCTGAGGACTGTCCTAATGACATTATCCTCTAGTTGCCAGCCTCATCTGTACCTGCAGAAGAGTACACAGCTGTGCTTCCCTGTGTAGAACTCAGCTCTGTAGGGTTTGAGTTGTTGGTTTTTAACCTCAGTTATGAATGTTTTTAGTGATTTGGGGACTCATGTGGTTATGGTGAGAGGTCTGCAGTCACCACCCTCCTCTCAGTGGGGTCAGCTCAGGAGCAAGTGCTGGGCAGAAACCAAAATACCTTCCCGGAGTCTGGGGTACAGGGAAGCATGGCAAAGAGATCCTGACTTAAGAGCTGCAGGACTCAGCTCACAACCAGCTCAAAAAAGGATCAAACTAATAAATCCTAGACTTTATTAGCAGGATTCTTGCAATGGCTGAGTTTCCCTCTGCCTGTCCAAGTTACAGGGCAGCTTTCTCATCTGGTAAACATTAATAAACAGATCAACTCACCTAGGGTTGACACAGCTGCAGCATTTGTGCAAGTCCCATTGATACCAAACAGCAACCATCCGTGTGAGGCCAGGAGTTGTACTGCTGGACTATGTTTGATGTGATGCAGAATGATGTGTTAATCTATTAGTAAATGTCAGCAGGCTGTCTGCAGTGGAAGTTGAATCACATGCAAGCAGAAAACTTTGCTTCAAGTATCAAAATGACTTGTGTTATCATGAGTTTCTTCAGTATGATAATTTTGATAGTGGCAGTTTCTCTCTGTAGGACTGAAACACATTATTCTCTCTCTTTTATGACCAGAAAGGAGTGATCTTCCTAGGGAATTGAATGCATCTTGAAGATCTTTTTGTGGTGTGCTTTTTTTTTCTGTCCAGGTGGGTCATATCCTCCTGATTTATACTGCTGTAAATCTGGATTTATTGCACCTGTCTGATGGTTGTCAGAATCTGTCCAGTGTTTTTTAACAGATTTTTAGTTTAAACTAATGGAGTTAGCTAGTAGGACCATTCTTACTAGTGAACTGTGCAGAATTTATGTTTCCTTCAACTCATTTGTAAAAGCTTTCTAACTGTCTTGAGCCAACCAGAATTAAAGCATAAAATATTACACTTATGAACACATAGCTGGTTTTCTGTATTGTAGCCATGACTGCTATACTGCAAACTGCACCCTGGTTCCTGTTAACAATTTCTCTTTTTATCTGCTCACTTGCTTTTGAGGTGAATTTATTTTCAAATTACAACAGCACAAATATTTCATTATGGTGTGTGGTTGCTGGCAGTGCAACTCATTATCTAGAAGAAGCAGGATGCAGGAGAAGGAGATGTTGGTGATGGCAGAGGCCACTTGGTGACAATAAGAAATTTGGAAGGGACATTTCAGCTAGAAGCAGAATCTGTATTTCCATCTCCTTCTCTCACTAAATCTGAAATGTTCCTGAAATTCAGAAACAGCCTTTTCAAAAATTGATAACAAGGCAAAGCTACTGGCAGAAAATGAGGCATTATATCATTAAAAACAAACAGCTTTAGCTATCAATCTAACAAACAGTGAAAGGACACTGGCCTACCTCTAACAGGTGATTCTGAGTTATCTGTGTAGCTAATTCTTTATTATCTCTGCAGGTCATGAGGCATGTGAATCACAGACTGAGGAATCCTACAAAATGGGGAGTATGGTCAGCAGGATCAGCAGCAGTTTCAGGCAACGCTGCTGTACATGCTAGAAAGTGAGGGACTGCTGGGATGGGTGGTTGTCTGGATCACTCACAGAATCAAATAGGGTTTTTTAGTGGACCAAGATTTTGCTTTATTTATTGTTCTGAACCAAGCCATGCTGTTAAAAGGCAGGATCTGACCTTTGCTCTCACTTCATTAACATCCACAGTTCCTGCCTGTTGTTTACGACCATTACCTGAAATTCACTATTTGTTGAGCCAGCTGCTGTTTGCTTTGGCTCTCTGACTTCTGTTATAGTTTCAATCTAGGGTTTATCAGCTCCCCCTTTCTACAGTGCTTGGAGAGAGGGGCAGAGAGAATTAAGTGGATATAGGCAAACAGTCACCATAACATACTGTACCCAGTATGCTGAAAACCTTTGCTGGCAGGTTTCTTGTTCTCCCTTTCAAGCTTTTTGCTCTTGGAAGGGACAATGCTGCATAATCCAGCATCATCCTCTGCTCAATGAGAGTTAGACTTTCTAATTCGAAAGAGTTTCTCTCTCTCTCTCTAATAACAGCTCTTGTGTGCCTGTTATTAGTGGTATCAGTTTGCATTCACGCTTACTTTCAACAGTGTCACAAAATCATGTTTTAGCTGCCAAGGTCCATTGTTTCCTTGAACTAACTCACCTCTTGCATAGCACGAACCTCTGAATCCCACTTAGTAATTTCTGCATGGAATGGGAAATTGTTTCAGCTGTAGCAAACCTTTCAGAATAATATCTGGCCATGATTTAAAGATTTCTGGCAATACACAGTCCAAACAACCCCACGCATGCTGTTCCATGACTCACCTTTCCTGTCACCTCTCTATGCCTTATCTTATTTTCAATGTGCAATTATTTAGCTGAAGCTGATTCTCATTATGTCTTTTTTTGAGGGAAGAAACAATCTAGAATCTAAAATACATTTCTCATATGGGCTGTGAACAAAGCACCTGTGAACAAAGCACCTTTTACTTAGAAACCTTCTTTTGAGTAAATGGAGGAAAGGGGGTATCTTTTCCTTCTGTCTGTGAGATGTGCTTTCCAGACCTATCTAGATTAATTATATGTCTATTTTATTTTTCAATTGCAGATAGGATTGGGGTGCCTGCATGTTGGTTCCACAATGTTGCAACCTCAGAAAATATGTCTATGGCTGAGCTGACAGTCTCACTCTGTAAATATTCTATGCAAAGGTCCCACATATATATTTTATAGCTATGAAGAATTGGGAACACCCAGCACTGCAGCTCCCACGTGTTGAATGAAAAGGTTACCATCTTGATTAAGGAAGTAATCTAATACTGAATCAGAATTAACTTGAAGAGCTGTGGTTTCAGAGGACAGTTGTTTGGTTTCCAGCAAGGGATTTCTAGATTTCTATTGAAAATACTAAGTCTTTTCTTGTGGATCTGGAGCAAAGATGCTCATGAGCTCCTGCAGGCTACCTTTGTGGTAATGCATCATCTTCCTTCAACTTTCAAACTTTCAGGCAGTAAACCCCTCTTTCTTAACCAAGAGTAACTCTGTATGCTGATGAGAGTTAATGACATGATGCTTNCCCTCTCCTTCCCTCCTTTCCTTCCCTCCCTCCCACTTGTTTTGGTAGCTACTACTTTGCCTGACACTGAAGACCATCAAGGTACAACAGCAGCACTTTATGGGCGCTATGGCAGAAACAGCTAATATCTCTGTGGTAGGTTGACCTTGGCTGGACACCAGGTGCCCACCAAGCCACATTATCACTCCTCTCCTGAGCAGAACAGGGGCTTGGGAGAAAATAAAATCCTGTGGGTTTTATAAATAAAATTTAATAAAAGCTGTTTAATAAAGCAAAAGCAAAGGCCACACATGGAAGCAAAGGAAAGCAAAATATTTACTCTCTATTTCCCACTACCATGCAATGTCTAGCCACTTCCCAGAAAGAAGGGCTTCAGTACACATAGGGGTTGCTTTGGAAGATAAATGTTGTAATAACAAATGCCTCCTCTTCTCCTCCTTTCTCTTATTACTGAGCAGACCTCATATGGTATGGAATATCCCTTTGCTCAGTTTGGGTCAGCCGTTCTGGCTATGTCCCCTCCCAAAATCTTGCCCACATCCAGCCACCTGGTGAGGGGGATGTTGGAGAGACAGACTTGATGCTGTGCAGCACTGCCCAGCAGTACCCAAACTAATGGTATTTTATCAACACCTTTCTAGCTACAAGGCACTGCACTGTAAGGGCTGCTGTAAGGAAAATTAACTCCACCTCTACTAGACCAAATACATTCTCTTTTAGGGGAGATTAGGAGATTTAGGGAAGTAATTACTTATTTACTCCATCTTCAGCCTCTGGGACTGGAACTTACACAAACCAGCTCTGCAAAAGACAGTGAGAGACATCGTGACAGTGTGGAGTTTGGGGAAACTCTCCTGCTGAATTGATGTGACATGGCTTGGGCTTGATTTGTCTGAGGCACACTGTGGCTGCAGGCTGCATCAGGCAGGGCTGGGAGAGCAGCATTGCTGGGCTCAGGAGGAAGGAGATGGGGTGAGCCCACAGCAGCAGAATTTTTTTGCAAAGATGGCTGCATTGTCACTCTATTGCTAGGAGACAAAACAGCTTAATTCTCTGGCAAACCCTGAGGAGAATGCTCACTTACAGGCCAGGTATTTATATCCTATCTAGAGTTATTAGCAATTTGAAAGGGAGAAAGGAGGGAGAAAGAAAGAAAGGGAAAGAAAAAGACAGGTTTGTGTTTTAGCCTGATCTATGAATATGAGCCATCTGGATACTGTAAGAGTCCTGACATACCTGAATGAATAATATTTCATAAATTGGGGAAAACTCACTCATTGCTTGTGTTTCAGTTTCATGGGTGTTTCAGTGCCACTGGGATGTTTTATGGGGTCAAGATATTAGCAAAATCTCAGTATTTACCCTTCAGAAAAACTACTTAATGTGGAAAACCCTGTGATACTTCAGCTCTGTAAGAGGAGATCTGATATTTAAAAATCAGCCCTGAATAAAAGCACGTGTGCTTGTTTTACCATTGCATTACTTTAATTCTTAATGGGAAAACTTCCAACGCAATAAATGTAATTACACTTAAATAAGCTTACATAGGAACAAGATGGAAACAGGTGAGGTTCTTCAGGGCTGTTGCACCAAAGGTTCATTTGCAATGTTGTGCATTTCCACTAACTTCATTAGGACTGCAGCAGAGCTGGCCTTGAGAAAGCTGTAGGTTATCTCCCTGCTGGAGACCTCATCTGCAAAGGGCTGAATCACCCAACTCACATTGTCAGTACCCCAAAGAGCAGAGATGGGCAGAATTGCTTCTTGAACAGATGCTCCCTCTACACAAACTAGCTTTCAAACCAGAGAGAAAATTCCTGTCTGGTGTGTAGCTATTTCAAGCCTGGTGTTCAGCTTTGTGCTTTATTCCCAGAGAAGAAAATGGCTCAGGCTTTATTTTACCGAATGGAGGAAAGCTTGCACAGCCAGGAGTGCCAGAATGACACACACAAAGGCCAGAGATGACAACTCAGCTCTGCCTGCTTCCAAACTTCACTTGCATTGATTTTTGTGAACATCTGAAGGGAAAGATAAAGGGAAATGAGGAACTAAAGAGGGAGTTCCCTCTAACCTTTACTCTCTCTCACATCAAAGCTTTCACTTGTCTCTTTATTAGCAATATTCTCTGCATACTTTGAGTTTCACTACTTGACAGTACTCTTCTCAATTCTTATGGGCTGTTTCAACAAGTGTCTTAAAGATATGTGAGTACTAAAATTAAAAAGGAACTGGTAATTTCTGTGCAAACTTTGGCAGAAATATAGCATCCTATAAATTATAATTGCAGAGAGTCACCATGAATATTCATCTATATAAAAAAAGGAGGTGATGTGAATGATTTATTAGATTCTAAGCAGATTCAGAAGCAATTCTGCAGCTGGCACAAATGAAAAGAGTGAGTTTGTCTTCAGGAGGCTACAGTCTGAAATAACCTCAGCATTTTCTGTTTGTTCCCTGAGGCTTTTAGAAGGCATTCAGTGTATCAGGAAACCCAAAGGTGTATTTTACAGGAATTAAAGATGACATTCTTAAAAATTTTCTTGCAATTACATCTGATCAGCTTATTTGTCTTGGCAAGGGTGGTGGTTTTTTCAGTCCAGGTGCCTCTGTTCACTGATATGCACAACTTGTGTCATTACTCCTGTACAAACTAGCCGCAAAGTGGGTAGTACTGAGAGAGTTAAATGTGCAAATTAAATGGGAAAGACAGAAATAACTGGAATAAATGTAGTTTGGTCTGGTCTGCAATATTTGAGTATTAAATGCTCTAGCAGCTGGATGGCTCAGAGAGGGTTTTCTTTTGGCTTTTGCAAGTTTCTGATCATCACATTAATGACTATGCCTGTATTTGGGGTGGAAAATGGTACTGGAGATAAGATTTGAAGGTAGGAGCTGGACATCTCATTTCCATTGTAATCTATAGAAGTGTCCATTTCACCCTCATCATGCACAGGCAAAAGAGCAGGATCACTAATACCTTCCACAACTTAAAATGTACTCATATCCACATGCTTTTAAAATAACATAGCCTGAATAATCTAAAAGTCATCTGATTTCAATTATCACTTAATCTGGGTTAACAAATCCTAGGGAAAACCATATGGCATTTTCTTTTCAGTGTAACTCATCTAGAAAATGAATTTAATTTAGCTTTTCCTTAACTGGGTAAAAACAATTAATTGTATTAACTGCTCCTCTCCTTTAAAAGGTTTATTTGTCCCAGAGTTGGGTAGGGCATGGATATTTGGTTTTAACCTCTTATTTTCCAGAGAACTACAGGAAAATATATGAAATCTTGATGTTAATATTTGGGGAACCTTAGATTTTAGTAATTTAGAATATGTTTTCTGAAATCTTTTTGAGTTTCAGAAAATACTGATATATCCAGAATTTACTTAGTTTACTGAAGTAAAACCTGTTTACAACAATAATAGAGAGAATTTATTTTTTTTTTTACTGAAAGAAATGGGGACATTGCTACCTTCTATGTTACACTACAGTTTTGGGTATGTTTTTACTTATACAGGGAAACATGAACACATATAAATCTTGGAAGTTTCTAGTGGGCATTTTTAAGGGCTCTCTGAGCTCGTTGGTCTCTGAAACTACTTCTTTCCTAATTCAGCTCCTTCATGATGGCCTGCTTCACCTTCCTGCCTCTGATCCAGTCCTGTTTCAGCTTTCTGAATTAATCCTGAGAATGTCTAGTGTCCTGACCCAGCCTAAAACAAGACCAGATTTTGTTCTCTATTCCCCTGGCCACGTCCTACCACAGTTGAAGAAATCCCTGCAAGGTCACAGCCTCTGCAGTAAGGCATAGCCATTTAATTTGAAATGCATGAAATTGTTTCTGAGGTTCCTAATATTCTTTTTTCTTTGGGTTAGGGAGGCATCTTTCTGCCATTTCAATGTTCTTCTCAATCCATTCTGTGGATTATACATTTTGCAGTCTTGCTATATTGGAATGTTAAATTCCCATTTACAGTCTATAAGGAGAAACCCTTAAATGCTCCTTAAGTAGATGACTCAGAGTAGGAGCCATTTCATACAGCCTGACCCAAATCTAGTGTTTGTAACTGCATACAGTCTGAGCATACACCAGGATTTTCTTGTGCTTATAACAAACTCATCAGATTTGTGGGGAAGTCTTTTTATTGTTCTCAGAGAATGAAATATTATTTTTTTCTTTTTCTCTTGGCTTGGGAAGGAGCTGAGAAGCAATTTTGGAGCTGACAACTTTTTGTGAGGCTGATCTGGAATACTGATTCAAAACTCTTAAAGTCACATTAAACATCTGATCAAAGTATTTTGGGTTCCGTTATTGTGGATTTCTTAAATAGAAGCAGATGGTATTTTACTGTGTGAAAGCACTGAGATTTCTTTCTTTTCAGCTTTATCTACTAGGGGGAATACTACTCATATAAGTTCTTATGTAATTCCTAAAAAAACCCCAAAGAAGTAAAAAACCCAGCTTGATCCACAGGACTCTCCCTAATGGCCATATCTGTAACTCTTTAGTGCACCTTCCAGAAGAGAACCTGCTAGCCCCTGATTCCTCATGATTAAAACACTAGCACTTGAACAGGTTTAATGTGATTTATATCTTTTGATTCATCAACACTCCTCTGTTAATAAAATTTGAGCAGGAAATAGTGACTGTCTTTAAGGATCATTATAGATGGGACTTAGCTAGGAAGCAAATCCCAGTTGGCAGGGTCACGCTGCCCTCCTTTCTCTTCTAATTTTAGTAATAAACTGAAATTATGCATAAGCTGAATTCTCTTATGAAAATGGTGGGACTCCACCCAAAATTAAAGCTCTGCCCATATAATCTGCTTGCTAGAAAGGGGACTAAGATCAATACTTCCATATTTTTCTCCTGAAAAACACTCTTTTATCAAACAAACACAAGTGTGACATTGTTCCCTCCCCATCAGCTTTGCTTCTGCTTTATTTGTCTGTATTATTGTAACAAGTTGTCATTGTTTAGGTATTGTTTGTAACTTTGTTAAGTCTTAAGGTTTGCTTCTGCTTTATTTTATGAAGAGATGTTGTTATTATGCTTCATGGTTGCAATGGAGACTAAGACAGCAGTTTACACTATTTTCTGTCCAAAGCTGCTCTCCGAGGCAATCCAGGGCACTTAAAAACTGAATATGTACATATATATATATACACACATGTATATTTCTTTGCTGAATGGAATAATAAGGATTTCAGGAGTGTCAGACTATTACTGTGACTGATGTAAAGTGAAACCTGGCTCTCAGTGCTCTCCATTTCTATGAATTTTGCATGGAGGTTAAGAAAGATAATGATCTTAATAAAAGCAGCTCCCAGAACTTTTGCACAAGGCCAGGAGTTTCAGTGCCTGGAATGTGGATGAGGTGTCCATCGTCCTGGAGATTGCTTCCAGACCTGTGTTTCCCAGATTAGCAAGGGCTCTGCTTTTGGTTATCCTGCATAATGGTATCATGTCAATGGGTCATGTTACTTCAATATAAATTGTACATGATAACTCTGCATTACTGATGAAAAAAATGGGCTGTTTTTCCTGACTAAAAATCCCAGTTAAAACTTGTAAAGCATTTAAAATTCAGTTTTATTGTGGGGAAAGCTGCAGATTTTTAAAGTTTTAGAGAAAAAGGATTTCCACACTGAGCTGAACCTGGGGCTATTAGCTTCTCCAGCATTACCCTGGGGTGACTTGTGGACCATAGTTTAGAAAAATAACCTTGTGTTTAGACAGACTCTTAGTAAGAATAAGTCTTGATATGGGCTCAATCTTTCAAATACCTTGTTTGAGCTTTGTACGGTACCTTGTAATCCTCATTGTAACAGGTGGGAATATTCTTAATAATATCATAGAATACCAGCTTGGAAGGGACCTCAAGGATCATATCAGTGATCTCTGAAAGTATCTCTAGTTTGGGATGCCCCTGAGCAAGTGTGTATCTACAGCACAGACACTTGTGTTTGAACGAGCTGTCTAGAATGTTGTAGTCAATGGAGAGAAATGGGTATCTATTGGATGTCATTCATCCTATTTTAGTGCAGATGTCTGAAATAAGTCATGGAAACCCAAATATGCAGCAGATGGCTCTGAAATGTATGATATTCTGCCTGCTCCACCTTAAAAAATCAGAGAGTACTTTAGTCTACTTTTAGCAAATCAGTGTGATGGGACAAAATCCTTTGATAACTCAGTACATAACAATCATCCCACAATCTTCAGTCAAAACTGGTTGATACAAAACACTCTTATTATTAGCTCACTTACTAAATATGTGTTATAAACTCAATGCTAAAATTGCATGGAGACCTTCTGATATCCCTCACAGCCTTGTTGAAGATCACAGCAGCATTGGTTAACACTTGCTGCTGAGAGTCTCTTCTCCATAGACTCAGTTGCCAGGTTTGCAGCAGCTGTGCAGTTGCCAGCTTTGGGGACTCCTGACACTGCTTTGGGATGTCTGGCACAGCAGGCTGACTTTGCTTTAATATTGCTCTTCCCTGGATGATGCTCTGCCAAGAATTTTTCAAATTCAGAATTTCATCTATGAAATGATTAAAAAGCTTAAAGGTAAGAGTAAAATGAGCATCACTTAATAAAATGCAAAATAAGAAAAAGAGTTATTAGAGTGACATATTAAAAGATAAATGTCATCATTTATCCCTCTATATAAATGATATATCATTTATATATTTATAAATACACCTTATAATTTCATCTGGGCTGGCAATGGGATGTCTCAAGCCTAGACAGTGAATGGTCAGATGGTGAAGGTGCTGGTCAGCTGTTCTGATCCAGGTTTACAATCCATTAGCAAAAGAACCCAAGCATGTTGGATGTCAAAAAGTGGAATCAGTTTTCACAGCAGCTGTGCCACTTTTAAACCTTCAGGAGTTCAGGATTGTTGACCCCACTGTACTTCCACTGCCTTCAGAAGACTGGCCCATTTAGGATGGACGGCACTCAGATCGAGAACCCCGTCCATAGTGATCCTACAGGGCTTTCAGCCAGCCGTAGACAGGGGTAGCAAGCACCACATCATGTTCAGTTACGAGAAGTATCCGAAACAGAATCAGAATCACAGAATCACAGAAACATTACGATTGGAAAGGACTCTCAAGATCATCTAGTCCAACCTATAGCCCTACACTACTCTTATCCCTAAATCATCCCCTGAAGAAACACATCTATCCTCTTCTTAAAACCCTCCAGGGATGGTGACTCCACCACCTCCCTGGGCAGCCTATTCCAACATCTCACCACTCTTTCAGTAAAGAAACGAGGCAGCCCTGAGCTGCGGGCGGGGAGCGGTCCCTGCCGGCACCCTGCAGCCCTTGGGCAAGCCACAGCCCCCAGGCCAGGCGGGGGCTGGAGGAAGGGCCAGGGCCGAGGCCGGCCCCTGCCCCGTCCCCGTCCCCGCTGCGGGAGGAGGTCGCCTCGCTCCGCGCCTCAGCGCCCCAGCGCGGAGTTGGCGGTGCAGAGCGCCCCGTGCTGGCTCTGCAGCCGCCTCGCAGGCCGTTTCTGGAGGGTGCAGGAGGTGCTCAACTACGTGCGGATGAGTGTGTTCCCGTCGCAGCCTCCCCGCTCCCCGCCTGGCCCTCGGGCTGCCCTCCCCGGATCGAGGGAACGAGCGAGCGGTCTCTCCTCGCCTTCGGGTGTCCGCAAGCCCTGCCCCAGCAGAGGGAAGTCGGGCATCAAGGGAGAGAGTGCTGCTTGTTCCTAGAAACTTGGAGGGTCCGTGGAGCTGATTCGCTTCAGATGAGCGTTTTCTATGCCTGTGAGTCTGTGGTTGATGGAGGCTGGAGGCTATGAACGCGTCTGGTACCGGTGCCATAGAACACGTGTGCGTGTGGATGCATGTGAATAAAAGTGAGAGCCCTGGGGCAGTAAAGCACATTTTTAGGGATTAACGCACTCTTCACTTTGCAAGGTTAATTTCAAATTCACTTGGTCTGATCTCTTGCAGGTCTGAGAGTTTCTAATGATGTTAATGTTTGTATTTTTTCAAGCCAGAGGTACTAAAGAATCACCTTTCCCTCACCTTCACTATTCCTGGGTAATATCTAGGGATGACTTAATACATAGCCTCATAAGGACAAAAGTCTTTTCAGCCCTCGGGGAGTAAGGAAATGCAGATAAAACAGAGGCACATTTCTGCCATGTTTTTTCTGTGGGATCATGATGTTTTGGTCATTCTGGTCCCATTCAGAGATGCCTGGTTCTCCTCATGGCCCCGGAGACCTGGCTAACCTTGGTTATCCTGTATCTCAGCTTGGGCAAGTCTAGGCTGGAAACCATGTACCAAGGACAGGCAGACACATGTTCCAGATTAGCGTCTATGGTCCTGTAGAAGCTTGGATTAAGAGGGTTTACACTCCAACTTCACCTGGGAGATGCTGCACTTTTTTGGCCATCGTCAGATGGCAGATAAACCCCTCCTGTCCTGTCCTAAGTCCTTTTCATTTAAGCATCTGAAGGGCTGAGTAAATACTAATTTACAGGGAAAGAAATTGAAATAAAGACGTATGAAGTGTCTTCCCTGGCAGAGCAGAAACCACAGTTCAGTTTGGGGAGGAAGACCCATAAAAGCTCATTCATCTTGTGAGTCTATTGAAATCCCAGCTCGAGCCTTTAACTAAGGTGTATGCTTCAGGTTGATGATGTTGCAAAATAATAAATTTTACCCAGAATAACTCAGTGGCAGTGGTGTGAGTGGAAAACATGTCCCTGGAGTGCATGTTTTACCCACCAGACACAACTCTCTTGCAGGGACTCATCATTATGACCAGTGGGGCTGGCATGTGAGCTGACTCTGTACTCAGCAAATGGGTGTTAGGATGGACTGGAGTGCCTCAGAGACTTTTAATTCAAAATGTTTTCTTTCAAGTGAGTTTGTAGGGAAAGAGGGCATTGAGGTGGGGAAAATGCATCTTTGGGTAAGGTCATAAATTAAGCAACAGTTTAAAGGGGGGGGCGGAAATCCGACACCAAGAAAAGCAGTAAAGAGGAAAGCAAATCCATGAGGGAACAATTGATAAAACATGAAAATTACATTCACAAGAATGCTACTTTGTTTAGTGCCACTTGAGCACTAGTATGTTAATGTGGCAGTCTTTTTATAGTGCAATAAATCACTTCACCCCTTACACTGCAAATTTACATTTGTGTATTTTGAAGGCTATGGTGTGTTACTGTATTGAAAGATGCTGACAGAGCAGTTGGTATTTTGTGGAGCAAATGGAACTGAGACTCTGAGGGAGCTGGAGAAGTCAAAGGTGTATGCAGCCAAAGGTGTATTCCCCATCCAAGTACTGCCATTCAAGTGTGAGTGAAACAGCTTATACTCCTAAAGACATCGTAATACTCTTTAATCTGTAGGACTCAGCATATCTGCTTAAGAGACAACTCACCCCTAAACCACGTGTTGAGCAGCCAAGAAGGTCAACAGCAACCTGGCTTGGATTAGAAATACTGTGGCCAGCAGGACCAGGGACCCTGTACCACTGGTGAGGCTGTATCTCAAATAGTGTGTTTAGTTTTGGGGTCCTCACAGAAAGAAGGACATGGAGTTGCTGGAGTGTGTCCAGAGAAGGGCAATGAAGCTGGTGAAGGGTCTAGGGCAGAAGTGTTATGAGGAGTGGTTGAAGGAACTGGGATGGTTCAGTCTGGGGAAAAGGGGGCTCAGAGGAGACCTTACTTTCTCCAAATCCCTGAAAGGAAGTTGTAGAGAAGTTTGGTTTGGTCTCTTCTCCCAAGTAACAAGTGATAGGGCAAAAGGAAATTACTTCAAGCTGCACCAGTGGAGGTTCAGATTAGATATTAGGAAAAATTTATTTGCTGAGAAGGTTGTCAGGCATTGGAACAGGCTGCTCAGGGAAGTGGTGGAATCATCATCCCTAGAAGTGTTCAAAAAACATGTAGATGTGGTACTTGGGGACACACTTTAGTGGTGAGCATGGTAGTGTTAGGTTAAGGGTTGGACTTGATGATCTCAGAGGTCTTTTCCACCAATAACAATTCTGTGATTCTACGATGCTATGATTTCATGATTCTATCATTCTATCATTCTGTGGCTGACTTGGAGGTATCTTCTGAAGGTGGGGACAAGACTGCTATGGTACATGCAAGTCTGCTCCCTCCTCCTGCGGAAAACCACAAAAAGCCCAGCCATACTCCTGATCTGTGCATCCTTTCCCCTAGATGAGTGGTCTTCATCACTCTCTTGGAAAGGGGTGAAAGCCCCCAAACTGGGAGGCTACTCCTCTGCTGGGTTTGGTCCCAACTCTCCCTCTTTCCCTGAAGATCAATAGAGAGATTTGGGTTTAATGAATGAAAAAGTGTGGGAGTTTCAGAAGAGAAAGGCTGGAAACTCAGCAGGACAGGCAAAGAGTTTATGCCATCTTTATTTCTGGGGATGCAGGCATCTGCCTGGGGCATCTGAATAGCTGAAGAAATTGTTTTCAGAAATGAAAAACAACCGAGCTCAATGTGCTGGGTAAATACTCTGTGACTCATACAGAACTGAACTGCAGAAAACCCTAACAGTGACTGTGCAGTGTTAGAACAGAATAACTTCTCAAATAGATGATGCATGTGACAGTTAGATGTGCTCATCTAATTGCAATAACTGACAGAGAGAAGCAGAGGTCGTTTCGAGGGTTTTGCATTAGTGCACACATTTGGTGATATTTATTGCTTCCGGGACTGGTGATGATGGAGGCAAAAGCCTCCCAGATGCTGAGAGAGCTGCTAACAGCACTCTGCATTTTAAGCTTTCCCTGTCATAGCTACAAACCCATCTAACACCACAAGCCCTGCTCTAACTTACATAGATCCTTTCCCACAGCATTAGGAGTCAAGTGCAACGTGCAAGGCTATAGCCTCCTTACAGCTAAGGCTCACAAATATGGATGGGACTTTATAATGACCTGTAAGTCAACCTGTCAGGGTAGACTAGGCTGCTTAGTCACAATGTCAACTTGGAGTCACCTTGAAAAGACCTATTTCAGCCGTGGGCTCATGTGGGGTCAGCACAATTTCACACGCACGTGTGTGAGATCAGAGTCAGTCTCCCCACATGATAAATTACATCTCTGCCTTCTACTAAAATGTCTTTGTTAGAGTCTCTGACATTTAGTTGAGTGTTTTTTATTTGGAAAAAATGGGTTTTGAAAGTTTACAAAGGCTTTCCTAGGAGCAGAAGATCAATACTGTTGTTAATACTGAGTTAGTCTCATCTACTGCAATTGTGTGTCAACACGATCAGCAGGATGAGCTCAATTAATTTCACTGCCAACCAGAGCAACAACGTGGTACTAAAATACACAATCTCTACCAAAGTTCCTCTTTATCAAACAGGTGGAACTTTCAAAACATTTTAATGTTGGCTTAATATGGCTCCTGCTAATTTCCCTGGAAAAGCCTGGCATTGCTTTCTTCAAAGCATTTGAAGATTGAGGAGATATGGTTATTGATTCAGGGGAAGCAGAAGGACCTTTGAGAAGACCCTTGAAAATGCAACCTTTTAACCACAAAAGCCTTCATCAGGATCAAGCTGGTCAATGGGAAATATGAGCCCCTTTTCCTTCCAGGGGACACTATTAAAGAAACATAGAATGTTTTGGGTTGGAAGGGACCTTTAAAGGTCATCTACCCCAAGTATGTGAAAGCCTTGTGACACACTGATTTTTGTTTTTCTGGAGAAGCAAGGTGCTTCTGGTGGGGTGAATGGAATAGGGAATTCTCCCCACCACACTATGAGATAGCAGCCCATGACACTTTCTTGATGGTGTGAGTGAAAAATGGTGGCTGGAGAAGATGCATAATGTAAGGACCCTTTGGGAATACAGCATTGCATGGAGGCTGTTCTGCCTTCTGTCTTTCCCAGAGCCAAGGATATGCATCTGCAGAGACCTTGTTAACCCACAGTGAAGATGATCAACCTCAATGTGCCTGGCATCTCTGCAGAATTGAACACAGGGTTAGCCCAAATAACCTTTCTTTACTGCAGAGAGCTATTTATTCAGTGTCATTCATCCTAAGTTCAGACACTGAATCAACACAGCCAGAGGATGTAGATTTTAGCTTTCTAGCAGTTTGCACTTAGTGCTCTATAAATTGAGCTGTGTTACTTTTCAGATTGCTCACCCAGCCCCCACAGGGGGCATGTCCTCTTTGAATATAGCCATGTCCTGTTGGATCCCTGAGAGTCATCTAATGAGGCTCAGTTTTGCACAAAATGTCAAGAGAATCACCATTACTCAGCACGCTCTTGCCACCTGATAGCAGATAAATAGATATGCTGGGAAAAGGCATCTGTAGATGAACAGCTAAGAAACTCTAGTGGCAACAGTAAAAGGTTTTGGGGGCTGATCTTGCTGTCTATCATCAGTTATCTTGCAAATATTTACCACTGCTCTTCCTCTTTGCTCAAAACAAACATGCTAGTGATTTATAATGCAGTGATCACTGTTTTTTATTCTATATGCACTGGGGGGAAAAATCATCTGGTCTATACATTTTAAAAGTGAAAATGAATGTTTCTCCCTTAGCCTAGGAAGCAAAGATAGCTGTGGCTATCTCAAAAGCAGAAAAATTCTTCTCTTATGGCTGAATTTCTTGTGATTCAGATTCAAGCAAAGCAGCTTACCTCCCTAACCTCTCTTCTGCAGGTCTGTAGATTAAAAAGGTGCAGGAGTGCTATAGGTCTTTTATGTCTAACCTTTGCACAGCTAATATTAAATTGTATGTATTCGAGGAGCTTTTCCCATGCCAAGCCATGAGCAAGATTTAGAGGAAAATTGAATTAAAGTCACAATGAGAGAAAGGATGAACAAAGAGATCACAGCTGGAAAGCTCCCAGAGTTTTAAGGGGATCCAGAAGATGAAGTTTTCTAGCAAAGCAAAATACAGTCACTCTAAACATCTCCAGGGAGAAGAGGCAAAAATACAGCACTCAGGAACAAGGGTATTAGGAAAGGAGAGAAAGGAACAAATGCTGAGTGTTACATACAGGTGTGAGAATTATGAAAAGGCAATACAAGTTGATCCTGGCTTTTCTCTAGCCTGAAACCCATTTTTCCAGGGTTTTGCAGGTGTCTGTTTACATAAGGAGGCTAGGGCTACATAATGAAGCCTGCACAACCACATCACGTAGCCCAGCAACCACTGTCCCAGATGTCTACATACAGCCTGTATCTTGGGGCTAAACTATAGCAGTTGCTGTATCACCTGATAACCTCTCCCCAGACGAGAAGGGGGATGGGGAAATGTAGAGGAGACCTGTGGGTTGAAAAGAGAACAGGTTTAATGAAACAGCAAAACTAACACTAATGCTATAATAAAGTATACAAAATCATACTCAAACCATCAAATGTATGGTAGTGACAATAAACAGGAAAGCAGTCTTCAGGAGCAGAATGATGAGTAAGCCCTTCTAGGTATGGCAACCATTGAGACAGGGAGGAGCTGGAACCCCAATCCTGAGCAAAATTCCGCTTTTATAATGAGCATACTGTTCATGGTATGGGATACTTCTGAAGTCAGTTCTGGCCAGCTGCCCTGGCTTTTACCCTTACCAGTTTAAGCTCCCAGATGACTCAGAACTGATAATGGCCTGTGCACAATGTCTGGCCTACAATTCTGTCCCAGCAAAACCAGGACACCAAGTCCATTTCACCATGCTGTACTCTGTTTTGGATGTAATGAGGCTGTATAGTGTATAGGCTGGTCAGGCATGTACCACTTGATACACATCTAAAACCGGAGGTCATGAACCTAGTCTAAGGAGGATGCTAGGCAGCAGAAAATTATCTAGGGTAGGCTTTATTTGACCAAGTATAGGTGTCCTATGCAGTTAATGGGATGAAAAGACATTCAGTGCCTCCTAAATAAGTGATTAAAGCATATCTGATGAGTGTTACTTTCAGCTCTGAATGCTTTCAGGTACCCTTTTAAAAAGGTATCTGATGTGTTTATAACTTCTTTTTAAGGAGATGATGAATAGTACTCACAAAGTACCCCAAGCTGTGGGTGGCAAAGTTAAGTGAAACAAATCCCAGCATTGGGCTCTTCCACAGGCTACAAGAGAACCTTAGAGAGACCCCACTGCAAATGTTACCCATTTTTATAGTGACTGCTTAGCTTCCATCCTGACACATCAGCTTTCTCAGCATTGTTCTCCTGGCTATCCTAGGATGGACTCACAATGATCCTTGAATGACTGGAAATTAAAAATGACGTCTAAGTAGGTCAGAGCTGAACCAGAAGCTCAGGTATAGAACATTCTCCTAATATTGCTATGCATCTTCAATTTCCAAGGAGCTTCAAAAGGAATCTGAAAGTGAGAATGTGTGTATGAGCAAGAGCAAATTAAGGCTATCCTGAACCACACTTAGCAAAGAATCGAGACGACACGACACCTTGAAAGTGTTGCTTTTCATCTCAGATAAAGCATACCCTCATGGAGAGTGCACAGGTAACCAGTTTATATGGGAAAATATATAGTCCATAGGATGTAGGTGGTGGCCAAGGAAAACCCACAGTAGTAGAGCCCACAGGTGGATGTCAACAAATTAAAAATAAGCCACCTTCTGTGGGAAAACAAAGTGATCACATAATTTAAGAGAGTCAGTATTGGAAAATGAGTTCCAATGAAGGAAATGGCATGAAATTGCTTTATATTGATTGCCTTTCCCAAAAGCTGCAATGGAATGTGAATGCAGGCAAGGTCTTTAAGGAGTTTTCATCAGAAGCAGACAGAGATAAAAAGGGTTAATAGTTTCATATATCCTGTGATGTATCCCACTCTAGCTGATGTCAGCCTACAGGCCTGACTAATCCCAAGTGTAGTTACTAAGTGCTGTCATCTGAACAGTAGCTGGCAGCCATTTAATTTTCCTTTTCACTTGATGTCATTAACATTAGTGACATATGGCTGCTTCTCTGCCCTGGCTGAGTGGCTACTGGAGAAACCTATGGCTTGAACTCTGCAAAAATGAAAGTCCATGATTAACTTTAGCATCCCATAGTTGCCAGGAAGAACTGTTTACAGATCTGGATCCTAACTGCTTGCAAGCTGTTAGGTTTTTACCATCACAGTACAAAGGTACACTCTTTAAGAGCATCTTTAACTTACACCAGTCTAATGGAGAGGCACAATAAAACACAGGCAGTTCTGGGGGTGTATCTTGAAAGATGTCACAGTTATTGCAGTATAAATTGTTACTTATAACAGCTTTATTTCTTTATTTTTCTTTTGTACTTTAACATAGTAGAACAGGACAATTGTTTTTAACTTAAACTGTTTGATTCTTCTGAATTACTTTTGTATCCTGTCACTTCACTCAATATATTAGGTCAAGGTTTCAGATACAGTTCTCAAAGTTCCCAGTGTCACTGCCTGCTCTCTGCTTTTGTTAGATTTAAAAATCCTTTAACTCTGCTGTAACATATAGGTGTTACTTTTTTGTGTGTGTTAGTTACATGATACTCCTTAAACCTTGCTTTCCACTCTCTCATTTGTTCATATCTCTCAAAGCTGATTAATTTTTTAAATAGTATATTCTTTTTTTTTTTCTGCTTGCCTCATGCTTACTGTGCACTGTAGAATTTTTACTATGCTGCCTTCAGGTAAGATTTGCAGAATTTAATATCACAGGCATTTCAGATCCTGTTCAAATAGCACAGCAACTGAAGTGACAACATTGCTTTTAAAGCTCAAGAAATTTCTGGACCTTCTGTCATTTGGAAACATAAAGCAAGACAAAAAAAAATCTCAGATCTTAGTGATTTTTCTTGCTAGGAAGACAGCAAGGCCCACAGAGGACAGTAAATATTTTTTGATAACATACAGTGAGCACTGAAGATGAGCATTTAGGCTTTTATTTGTATATTGAGTTCTCCCCATTCTGAGTTTTAAAATTAAATAATTCATAGAAACAAAAGGGTGACAGAACAGCTGACAAAGCACAATGGTACTCCATTTCCTCACCCATCCCTATGCCATATGGGAGGTATGCTAACTTGACCTGACTTCTCCCCATTGCCTTCTTGACAGTTCCTGGGATTCAGTAGCACTTTGGGAGCAGTAACTCATACTGCAGAAAGCAATTCTGCAAGCACCCCTGCCAGGTCTGCTCCCCACTCTGAATTTTTATTCAGGACCAACAACTGCAGCAAGAAGTGCACTTTTCTGGAAGTTGACCTTGTACCCATTTTCCTTGTATGAAAGAGGTGCTGAATTCAATCAATATAATTTTCTTCCATGTATTTTCAGGGTGATTCCCTTGTTGCATGGCTAGAAGTAGCTGCAGCCTTCTGTGTTCTATTTTAATAAATGTAAAGAGATCTGCTGCTCCAGCTGAAATCAGTGTTCCTCAAACATTGGACTTTATCCCAGATTTAAGGTAAGCAATGAATCCTTGGGACTGACTTTGGGATCTACCTGGTCCAGGAGCACAAAGCATAAAGTAGCCTCACAGTTTGTATCCTGTTTACCCCTTTTTTCTGGAAGGATAACTTGACTTCTTTCATGTAACAGTTTACACAAACTGCCTCATTTGGCACCCTGGTGAGTGATGGGGACTGTCGGTGGGAGAACACCTAGCCTGTTTCCTTCTTCCAGCAGGAGCTAAAAGGAGAACAAGGCTCAGTGTGAGAACAAAGGGAAATTTCAAACTTGTCTCCATTAGCAGAGTGTCACAGAGCTTTCTCCAGACTGCTCCAGCAAGGTCCTCAAATGATATAAAATGAGCAAGTGAAACCATTTTTGTGTTAGCACACAGTTGCAGTGATGACACCAGCCAGGGATGGTAAAAAAAGGGTACATGACACAGGCAAGGATCTGACTCTGCCCTCAGACTCCTCATCTTATTTAAAGAGATGAATAGAGGCTGAGTCAAAACTGGATTGCTGTGAGCGGGAATTGTATTAAAATTGCAAAATTACCAAACTTATCAAATTAGACTTTAAGAAAAGAAGAGCTATGTATTGGACTTGGAAAAGGTAGTTCAGGAGGGGCAGGAACATATTGTGCTAGTGACAAGGAGTGCGATGTCTGTGCAGGGTTTTGCTCGTTAGGTAAAAGCAGGCAGAAAGGAGAGAAGAAACAGGAGGGAGAAGGAGAGTAAGCAGGTTTGGCAGAGATGCCAGAGGGGCAGAGAACTGTCAGCGCCTGAGGCAGCAAAGCACTTCATTAGGAATGAGTAGCTGGACATTGCTGGGGAAGGAAGCAAAAATCTGGACCGAAAGTCAACCGCTGAGGGAGAAGTCTACATAATTCTGGGGACAATAACAATAAATTATTACGAATAAACTATTCTCCCATCCCACAGAGGATGGTCGCTGCCATTCTCTGGTGAGGAGGCAAGTGATCCACCGTAAATCCCACCTGGTGGGATCCCACCTTAAGGGGGGACACGGACATCCTTAGCACCGAAGGAGCAGGGTTATGTGTGCAAGCATCCTGCAGAGCTTGGCACTGCCACGCACAAGGATGGAGAGCGGAGGGATGACACCCCTCCCTAGCCAAGAGAGGGATAGCGGGGGCTGCTACCGGCAACCCGCAGCAGGGCCAGAGCAGGGGGATTTCACCGCTCCCACCCCAGGGTTTTTTGGGTTGGGGAAGCTCTACCTGGGGGAGCTATCGTGCTTCCCAAGAAAAGCCAGGGCTGCCGGTCGCTGCCTTCAGGGTTTCATCCCCCGGTGCCTCTTTTACCCCAAACCCTTCGGGGATGGAGAGAGGGAACCGTTGAGCTGCTTGCGCGCTCCCGCTCGCCACGCCGGAGCTGGACGAGCCTTGGTAGCATGCGCCTGCGCTGCCTGTCAGCCTGCCTGCCTGCCTCCTCCTTCTTCTCTCGGCCCCTCCTCCCGGCTTTGGCGGTGCCGGCTGCCGGGCGCGGGGCCGTTGCTGTCCCTGCCAGCCCCTGGGGTTATGCCCAGCTGTAAGGGGGGCGCAGGGCCAGGGGCAGCCCGACCCGGGGGCAGGGAGGTCTCCGGAAGGAGCAGGGGGCGGTGATCCGCACCCTCTCCGCCCCTGGGTGCGGGGAAGGGGTGTGCGGGCTCTCCGCGGCGGAGGATGAGGATGAAGATGCGGCGGGCCGGAGCGGAGCGGGGGTATCCGGGCAGCGTCTGGGTGTGCTGCTGGCTGCTGGGCTGGCAGGTGGCCGCGCTGCAGCTGCCTCCCTGCGAAGAGGTGAGATTTTTCCTCCTCCTCTGGGAATTTCCCCATCCATAGGAGCGGGAGGAGGGGAATGCAGCCGCTCGGGTGGAGAGTGGCACCCTGGGTTCGGGCTGTTGCTGATTTGTTGCTGCTCGACCAGGGCTGTCCGTGGGACGATAAGAGGGATCGGAGCCGCAGGGAAGCACCCTCCGCCACGGTGCTGCCGAGGGCAATGCGGGGCGGACGAAACCTTCCCGCATCACGCCTGGAGGTACCCCCTTGGTTGTTGCTGCTCCCTCCGGTGCGTGGAAATAGCACGAAGGAGGGGGATTGGGCTGGCCTGCCTGCTTTCTAAATATCGTGTTAAACCGTTGAAAGTGCGAAAGGCGGAGGGTGAGGAGTGGGGGGTGGCGGAGTTCTGACTCCCCTGTGTCAGCCCGGGGTGTCCTAGGCTGAGCTGAGTGTGTGAAATGAAGACAGAAACTTTCTGTCTCTCTCGTCCTATAAAAACCCGAAACAGGAGGGACTCGGTGTCTTCGGAGCAGGGACTGCTCTGCAGGGCGGTACGGGGTGCGGGACGAAGACTGCCGGGGAGGGATGCCCAGCCCTGGGTGGTCCAGAATGAGCCCCGGTCGAGAGGACCAAGGCTGAGCTTCTGCTTCAGGTTTTCCATCCTCACTCCTTGAGGTAGCAAGATCCTCTTTGCTACTTTGAAAGAGCAAGTGGGTCCTTAATATGTTTAAATCTGGCTGTAGGGTTGAGGAGGCTAAGTATCACCTTCCTCAAGAGGTCTCAGTGGCCAGGGCACTGCTCTAGCAAGAAGAAACCTGTAAGTGGGCTGGCATCAGTCAGTCCCCTTTCTCCTGCCCATCCAAGGATGCTCTGGGAACAGAGCTTCCTCATCTCTCCTGCTGCAGTTACACCATTTAGCAAGAAATAATTTGTATATCCACAGACTGGCTTGGGGGTGGGTGACTGCAGCCAGGTTGGAGCAATTGGCTGGCAAAGGGTCCTGATCCATGCTTGGCGGCTGTTACAGTGTGGGACCCGCTTGGCTGGGGGTCCAGAACCCCACGTCTCCTTCCTGTGGTGAAAGAGGAAACCCCCGACCCAGAGAATACTCCCTCTTTGCCTAAGGAATTTACTTTTTGTCTTCCAAGTAGCAGAGCCTCAGTGGGAGAGCTCAGTGCTAGTCCAGAGTAGGAAATCCTGCAGTAAAAAGGCATGTGGGATATCTAAAACAGTGGCTGTTTGGGGCATGTTTCTCCTAAACACTGGTCATCCTTAGAAAAGAAGATTTATGTAGCCACCTGCTTTGAATTATTTATCTCCCTTTTCAGCTAGTGAAGGGAAACAGGCTTTTCTAGAGCTGATCTCGTCCCAAAGTCTTTACTTAAAAAGATGAACCTCTGCAGATGGTGAAAGTTGACAGCTGAATCTCAGCAGAAGTGCAAAAGTCATAGAGCTGGTTTTGAGCTTTACGTATCAGGCTCCTTACTGAGCCCTAATTCTGTGCCTCTTTGAATCTGGACCTGAGTGCTTTTGCTGTCTTTTCAGAAGGATGAACGGTGTTGTTTTACTTTAGTTTTACTTGAGTACTCTTTGAGAGGCATCCCTCACTTGCATGGTTAAAAAGCTGTACACTGCTTGTCTTGGGGTGTGTGTGCAGCCAATGCAAATGTATGTCCCAGGAGAATTAAAAACAAAGCTTGCAAACAATGAGAGTAGGTCAGCTGATTTACAAAAGGGAAGAACAAAAGTTAATAGTTCATGTAAAACATGGCTAATACCTGTCTATTATGCATCGGTCTCAAAACTTTGCTGTTTGCCCTAATTTAGCTTGATTCAAGTACTCTGGGTGCATTGCCATTAATATCACAACAGCTCCTGTTGTGATTGACTTTGGTTTGGGCAGACTCAGACAAGGATGAAGTCGTGCAGTGAGAAAGCACAGCTTGTCAGAGGCTGTTGCAGTCCTTTGAAGACTTAGTATAGGTCTGATTGTTTTGTACTTAAAAGCAGCTAGTTCATTTTGAATCTATAGGGAATCATTCCTTTAGCTGCATTCCACACCCCCACCCCTCCACCCCTCTCACCGCCCTTCCTTGACAGCTTGTTTTTGTTTTTCTGTTTCCTCACTGTTGTGAGAAATATGGGTCTCTGCCAGCTGGTGAGATTCCTGTGCTGGTACAGCATTTGGAGCAGTGGGATCTCTGGCTAAGCCTGAGGCTCTCTGGTGCTCAGATTAGATAGATAGTAAAAAATAATGTATAGCAATGCCACTTTTCAGAAACCTTTTTGTTATTGGCTTCTTTCATCAGGGACTGTAGTAGTTCAGCACACTGGATTTAAGAAAGGTGTGTTTGTGCTGCAAACCAAATGTACAAGTAGCTTGAACAAGTGTCCCCATTAGTTTTTGGAGTAAACTGATATAGCTATAAGCTTTTGGCATAACAGCATTCGGTACAGGCTGCGATTCTCATTCACATCATGAGCTCCTGGATGCCAGCAGCTAGTTAGAAAGTAAGTTAGATTTATCTCCAAGAGACAGAGGCAGGCTCAGCTTGGATGGTTGAGGTACCTTTGGGGTGCAGAAGATGGGGAGACCCACTGCTGTATCCTGTGTGTCTGGTGACTTGCTAGCTCAGATTAGGACAGTGGTAGAATAAGTGCTTGGTGAACTCTTTCTGCTTGTTCCATGGATGAATGGGATACTGATGCAAATGTTTCATGTGTTGCATGAATTATGCCTTTGAGTGGAGTTGACACCTATGGTTTTCACTGCTAGTAAATACACGTTAAGCTGTTATGATGGAAATGATGAAATATTTGTGCCCAACGTTATGCCACTGCAGAGAGCATCTGTGCTGTTGTTTTGTGGTGTTTAGTGTTTTTTCCTAAATTTTCAAACTGAATGAGCTTTTTTTGCCTTCCCGTCAGAGATTCACCCAAATCTGAGCAGATTTTGATTTTAGGATGTTTTAGCTGATACTCATCCTAATCAGATCTTCTCTTCATTTCATTATTCCTTTCTCTCTGTTGTTTTTGCAACTTTAAAAAAAAAATAAATCACTGACTGATTCTTCTCTTAGTTCCCATTCAGTCAAATTGTTTGCAAAGAGAGATACAGAGTAGGCATGCTGCTAGCAAAAATGCTTTCATTCATATACCCTTTTTGACTCTCAGTTACTACACAGATTGAAAGCAAACATGTATGTTTTTGATACAGATAATAAATGTGATTCTACTAAATTAGATGCTAATACAGAATTATAAAGTGACTAAGTGAATGGAAAGGGTAATGTTTATGCCTTCTATAAGGGGAAGTATTTTTGAACTTGTACTAATCTGCTGGAATACTCCTAGAGAAGATAAAAGCGATAGAAGAAATTTATTTGTACAATGAAAAAGTTTTTATAACTTGCAAAACAAAGCCAAGGAAGTCTTAAGGAGGGATGGGAAGCATGGACCTGAAACTGGGTCAAGTACAGTGGATTAAATATGCTGAAATAATGTCAATTTTCATGATAAGAAAAGGCTAAAAAAATGGGATGTGTCTAAGTTAAGTGTGAAGTATTTTAAGTATATTAGTGTATTAAATCAAGATACTAGGTGCTAAGCTAAGCAGCCTGGGAAGAAAGATGAAGTTCTTTTCTTCCTTTGTAGAGGATGGAGAGAAGATATGTGTCAGTCTTGGAAGGATGTTCCATAGCAAAGTTAAATAAAAGTCAGCATGCCTGTTACCAAATATACCTGGCAGGAATAACAGGGTTGTCTGCTGGAAGGAGTCTGAGTGTCTGAAACACTCTTCTGTTGTAAGTGACCTGTACCTGCTTGAGAAAATCGTTGGTGTCATTGTGCATGGCTCGGTAGAACCAGTTTTCACCTTGTGCTCATGGGGAAATGAGTTGGATGGATGATATAAAAAAAAGAATAAAACATGTCAGAGGGTTTTTGTGCCTTATCATTAGTATTTGGGAACTGTGAGTTCCCAGCTGGGAACTGTTTGTTCTATAACTGGTCAGTAAGCATACAGTGACCACAGGAAAGGGTGATGCTGTCTGAGGAATAAGAGAATAACTTGGTGGAGGAAGAGAAAGAAGAACATGCACTAATGCATGGGTAAAGAAAATTAATGAGATGTAAATCTTTAGGACAAGGTAGAAATAAAAAGACTTTCTGTGCAGTTGAAAGGCTGAAAGTTACTACTCTTAAAAGGTAACACTTTCTTCTTTTTTGTGCAGCTGTAAACAACCACTGAGACTTCTTGGTTTCTGGGATTCATTTAGTCTCTGTTGGCCTTAAAATCTCTGAAGGGATTAGCTCATTGCTAAATATTTAGTAAGGAATTCTTCTTTAAAGTTGGTTCTCTGTCCCTTTCTGGTACCCTTGTCCCTTTCTCTGAAGCATCTGCACTGGCTGTTTTGGTAACAAAGTAGAAGCTTTTATATTAGCTGCTGGAGTGATCCAGTGTTGTAGTCTCTGATTTCCAATAGTCCTGAAAGAATTTAGACTCTTAATTTATGAACAGTTCATAGTCAGCAGAGGAGGCTGTGGAAAGATTCCTGGACAGATCCCACCATTTTTATCACCTTTTGCTGTGCAGATTTGTGTCTTTGAGGTGAAAAGAGAGATGTACAGCTTCCATTTGCCACTGTGATGGATGGTCATAAAGATGAGGGAAGAACAGCAAAAAACATGCTATAAAACTGCTGGCAATAAATTTGATGGAGTGGAAACAGGTGCACAATAGGTGAGAAGATAGATGCTGAGACATAGGTATAACAGCAGAAAGCACTGGCACTGCAGCATGTGTGCAGAACAAAGCAGGAGGTGGGGCAGAAGCACAGGATAAACTGGTGAGGTGTCAGAATCTGAAACCTGAGAAGGAGGACAGATGCTGGTATAAAAAATGAAAAGTGAGCCATGGTCATAATGATTCAAGAAGAAGAAAATTAGGTGCAGTGGAAACTGCTATAACAGACCATAAATTCAAAAGGGCAGTAGACATTAAGCCAACACCAGATCTCATTTTTTCCACCATCAAACACCACTTGATCATCCAGGATGAGTGTTTATCATGTGTAAAAAAGCCCCTGGTTTTATTTTCTTCTTTTTTTCCTACTTTCTTCCTCATAGCTTGTGTAGATTTAGAGAAGGCCAGGGAGGACAGGAGCTCTGCTGGGATTTCTGATACATCCATGCATGGTCCTGGTGGGGACCATCAGGGTGTCAGGATGGGTGTATGCAGTGATTTAGGTTGTCAGCTGCAGCCTCTGGGCCATATTTTCCACTGGTTGCAAAAGCTTTAGCAGTATTGTGCATTGCTTTGTGCTGGGTGATAACCTGGGTCAGAAGTGCTGGAACAGCTTGAAGGGAAATCCTTGCCTGCAAGTCTGACCCTGTGATCAGTGATGATGGCAAGGCTCCCACTGACAGCAACAACAGTGGGGCAGAGCCAGGGGCTGTCAGTACTTACAGGGCTCACTCTGTGGACAATGGGGAGATGCCATCAGAACAGGCTTCCCCCATGTCATATGTGTCAGTTTCTATTGATTCCTGCTGAAGGAAGCAGTGAACACCAGTCAAGTAGGAAAAAAAAATAAAAAGAGTGGAGAGCAGATAAGGGTTGGTAACAAGAAAGACAGCCTTGAACCCTTCACACTTGAGATAGGAAAGAACCAGTGTTTGGGAACAGGTCAGTGAACAGATCCCATGTGTCTCCCAGACATTGCCAAGGTCTTTCTAGGGGCTGCTACTGTGAAGGTCCCATGTTGATACGTAACACAGCTGTGTCTTTCCTAATTCATACATCTACTTGGAAAAGAGTGCCCTCCCCATTGCCCTCTTGGTAATATTTTACCTCTCATCTTGGACTTGAAGATCTTTCTAGGTTTTGTCTGCTGTCAGTGGAAACATTTTGGGTTTTGGTCTTTTAAAAAAGAAAATCTCTGGCTTTGAAGAAGAGGAATAGTTAAACCCCCTTTCTTTTTGACAACCTCCTTTTAAAACTAACAAACAAACCCCTTTCAATTACAAAACATTAGCCAAATCTAATAATGAGCTTGTTTCACAAGCATTGTGATACCCACTTTTATAAGTGGTGCCAGACAGTGATCAGTGGTCACTTGGGACACAGGCTCAGAGCTGATTTAAGATGATGTAAGATGACATGTGCAGCTGAGCTGTTGCTCCCGTGTTGGTGCTGAGGATCCTCTCACTGTGTGCTGAGTCAGAGCAAACACTGATTCAGCTGAAAGCTAACTTGTCCAAAAAACAAACAAACCCCCACCCCAAAACCAAACCAACCCCCCCCCAAAAAACAAACAAAAAGAAAAGAGTGGATTTTATTTTCTGGGTGAGTGGTAGAACTGACTCAGTGTTCAACATTTAGGTTCTGCAGGGCTGGAAGTAGTGCAAGAAGCTTTGGGACCCAAAACCCACTAAGCTGGTCCCCTCTTATTTTATTTCTAAAAAGTAAAATCTTGGTTGGGTAGGGCTAGCCTGGATTTATGCTGAGCTAATGGCAAGGGGGTTGTGTTTTCTGATATAGGAAGAAGAAAATGAGAGGTGTGTTAAATGTGTGAAAGAACTGGATTGTTGTTCTCTGTTGTGAAGGTCTGTGCTCTGGCTTCAGAGATGCAAGTGCTGTCTCTGCAACAAAAGTTGTTTACTGGCTATAAGATATATTTTCAAAGAAATAAAAAATCAGATGATGGGCTATTCCCAACTAGAAAATTTCTTTGACAGAAATTTTACTGCTACAAAGAAAGGGCAAATCAGACATCCCATTTTCTTTTGCTGATATGGCATTAACCTCTCATCTGTTAGTGTTTTATGGTCAAGAAATACAACACCTGACAGAGATGGTTTAGGGTGACACTAGAAGATTATTGGAAAATACAGAAAATGACAGGAACTGTATTATTTGGTGATGAAAATGCTAGGAAGCTTAATTTTAATTTGTTTAGATTTTGTTCCACCTTAGAGATGCCTTCTAGGGATAATCCACAGGAAAGCAGCTCAGGGTGTTTGGGCTTGATTGAAAGGTGTAGATATGGTACTTGGGAACATGGTTTAGTGGTGAGGATGATAATGTTAGGTTGATGGTTGATCTTGATGATCTGAGAGGTCTTTTCCAACCATAATTCTGTGATTCTAGGATTCTATGATATGCCTAGCCTGCTGTGTACAGGAGCATCAGGAGAAGAGATTCATGTAAGCAAGGTGAACCAGTCCTTGATACTGGACAGACTCCTGGCCCTCTTCTAGTTACCAGGGTAGACAAAGGCAAAAGAGCTCTTTTCTGTATAATAATTACCAATTGGGTTACTAATGCTAATCTTATAATCCAATTTGATGAAAAAAACCTGCTTTGGGGAAAGGGTGAACATTCTCTCTGAGGCTGGAACTGACCTGAACATGCTTGGAGATATTTTTGATGTAATGAATATGGTCAGAAAATTGAAACACATCAGATAATGAAGCTAGGGGAAGAAGCAATGGGGAATGTAAAATCTGAAGATGCCATTAACATAATTGCAGTTGGCTTGATAAAGTACAGGATACATTTAATAGTAGAGAGATCAGTGGCTAAATGATCATACTGTCCCAGAAAACTAAAATGCACTGAGGTGGTGAATTATAGCAGCAAACTCAAGGGTAAAGGTGATGTAGACCCCAGCTGCTGGCTACAAAAGTGTTAATTTTCCATTGTGTTTCTTGTGGCCTGTGAAATCCTTCTGGTTTTGTACTTAACTCTCTGAAGTTTCCCAAAGGAAGATCTTCACACAGGCTGGCTCTGGTTTATACACACATGGTGGTGGTGCCACGTCTTTGGGGAGATGTACGTCAGAAATGGATGACTTGTGATTTTTCCCAGGCTTTTATATCCATAGCTCCCTCCTGCTGGCAGGTCAACATGCTGATCAAATGCTGCTTGTTTCTGGTTAGCTGCTTTTTATCTCCAGCTCTGTGGTTCCTTAAAGCTAGTGAAAAGAGATTTCCCAAGACAGTTCTTTTCTTCTGTCTTTTGTTTGCTCTTATTTAATCCAAGTTTTTTAAAAAAACAATCTTTCCTTGAAAGGAAAGAAACAGTGGCCCTAAACAGACTCCATTAGAGCAGGATTTATGTCTGCATGGAGGGAATATGAGCTGATGTGATGAAGGATGCTGGGGGGAGGCTGCTCAGTACAATTGGAATGGAGAAATGATTCAGCTCTTCACACTGCACCTTTCTTGGCAAATATGTGCACTGCAGATGTGCTGATGAGCAGCTTGTCTCACCTCATGATGAATGTCAAGTGTGCTGGTTAGTAAGGTAATGGCTGTCTCCCCTAGAGCTGCTCAAGTAAAGGCTGAACCCAGGCCAACTGTCTTCTCTTCCAGAAGACCAGACAAGGCTGACTGTCGATTCTTGCCTGGTTTTGATGATGAATATAGGATTCACTAGGACTCTGAATTCTCATTTTGTTTGCCTGGAAGCCCACTGTGCTCTGCATTAGCCTCTGCACGGTAAGAGACAGAGGATCCAGAAGCATTGCTCAATCCTGCACTAAAGCAACATGTTGTGTCAGTCTCAAGGCATCTTTTCAGGGATGAACAGACCAGGTATCACAAATGGTTCAGCACAGCCCTGTGCTCCTACTGGAAGAGCTGTGATCGATGGTCAGTTTCCCATTCACCCTGGCTAAGAGGAGCCATAATGTAAAAAAGAATCAATTCCTGTATGTTTCCTTTTTGCAGTATTTTTAACTGCTCTTAAAGCCAACCCTGCTTAAATGTTTGCTGGCTTCTCTGAAGAATTATTGCTTTTTAGTTCCAGCTTTTAAGTGAAAAAAGAAAAAAATAAGCTGATTTGCAGCACTGCTCGTTGTGATACTGACCTGCTAACCTCTTGAACTGCTATGCTAAACAAGGGAAAATATTTCCTTAAAGCCTCATCATGTGGTTCTGCAGGAACTGTGGCTTTCATTGAAAAAAGGGATGGGGGGGATGGGAAGAAAAGGGAAGTCAGCTCCTCAGTATTGCAGAGAAGAGCTGGAAAATGTGAACCTTGAAAAGCAAAGATCTGGGAAGTGAAATGAACTGGAGCTAAGCTGCATGGTGTTTTAAGGTCCTGTGGCACTTAAATAAGTTGCATAAATTTGGGGGGGTGGAAGCAATGATCCCTGACTTGAGGTTTTGGGAGGCTTTCTGTGACTTACTGAAAGTACAATTTAACAAACTTTGGCAGTATTCAATGTTAGAATTTACCCTATAGATGGTCTGATGGGGAGGATCAGTTGCACCTTATTGGGCATGGCACATGCTGGAAATAAAAATCGATTATTGGGGTGATATCCTGCTTTCATAGGCAGTCTCTGGCCAGCTAAATGGGACAGACTGAAAGAGCTCTGGTCCTCAAGTTGTCCAGATCACTCCCAAGTTTGTTAGCATGCTTTTCAGCACGGATTTGCCCATGTAAGTCAGCACAGGATGAGACAATGCAGAAGAAGCTGTGGTTGGACTCCCACAGCAGTCCTCCAGTTAGACAATAAAGATGAGTGGAGTCGGTTTTTATGGGATAACTATAACTGGGTACAGTTACCTAAATACCTACCATGTTAGGAGGGCATGTAGCACCCTCATAATTCTTCAGGACAGGAGAAAATCAATGTGAACAGAAACTTGGTCCAGTAATCCATGCATAGTTCAAGCATGAGAGCCTGGTGTTGTGGAAAGAGCTGAGCACTGAACAGAACCAACATTTCATACCATAAAAAGGACTTACCTCTCTTTTAACTATACAAGTTAGACATCTAGTCTGACCTAAATGTCTAGTTGTCAAGACAGAGACAAGCCTTTGAGACTAATTTTTCCCAACCTGAAAGGGTGATGTGCCTATCTTTTTCCACTGATGTCCTGGATTTGCTGGGACAGAATCATAGGCTAGCCATGGGCTGCTAGCCATTAGCAGTTTGGAGTCAGCCAGGGCAGCTGACCTGAGCTGGCTCCAGGTGTGTCCCATACCACAAACATCATGTTCATTATGAAGGAGGAAGTTTTGTTGAAGTTGGGGGTTTTTATTCTTTATTCTGTTTCCAAAGGCTGTTTTCCTGTTTATTCTGACCACTGTACATTCACTGGGCTGAGTATAATTTTGTATATTTTATATTGGTGTTGGTATTAATATTAGTTTTGTTGTTTTGTTAAATCTGTTCTCATTTCAATCAATGGATCTCCTCTCTTTTTCCCAGTCTTCCTGGCTGAGGAGGGATCATCAGCTGGTACAACAACTGCTATAATGTAGCCTGGATATGAGTTAAAAACAGACAACTAATTGTGGAGGGATAGTGGCTTTTATCAGGTAGATGTTCAACGTTTAGTAACCTAAAATAAAATAAAATGAACCTGAGCCCATCAGTGGAATTAATCTCTATTGTAACTGAATTACTTTAGCTGTTACACAAGCTACGAGGCTGCTCTGCAGTGCTCTGTAAGCTGCAGAGGTGAAGGTGAGTTGATAAGGCTGGGACATAGCAGTGGTTGAGCTGGGTCTCTGCAGTGACCTAATTACACTGAAGAAGGGACCTAAATCTTTGCCTCTGAACTGTTGAATTAAAATGGAAACACAGCAGGAGCACAGCCTTGGTCCTTAGTTCTGGAGAGCTGTTTGTGAACACAGTGTTTTATTGTTTTGCCTGGTAGCAGCTTCTTACCAGAGGTGTGTTATGACAGGGCAGAGTCCCTTCCTATCCAGGGAATAATTAATACCAAGCTCATGACAGTGTAAATTGTTGTCTATGGTATACATTGAGGATTAAAACCTAACATATAAGGTGGCATGTAATCATCAGCTTGTAATTCATTGCAACTGTTTACCAAATGGGCAAGACCTTGTATTTGGGTTTAATTTCCCAGCAAAAAGGCAGGTGTTCAATTCATGATTGCTTACAATGTGCATGATTACAGGCAGACTGTACTATCCAGGCAGGAAAACCAGCTATGAATGCATTTCTTTCTTGATATTGTAGACTGGATCATATCTTGTGGATGCAATCAATAGCAAGGGACAGCTCAGGAATGGTGCCTGAGGAAAACTCCAATCTCTTCCTTGTCCTGCCTTTCATCCCAGTCTGTGGGCTGATGAGTCATATTTGCCTGATAACACATTACCCTGCCCCTTGAAGAGGATTTAATGATGCTGCAGCTAAAGCTCTGCCTATCACTGTCATCCCCCAGCTCATACCTCAACACAGCCTTAGCTCTACATGAGAGGGAAGCTTGTAGCTCTAGGCACCATCTGGCTGCTAGAAATGCTAACAAATTTGGTTTTGTAGCTCCCTAAAAAGCAGACCTTTGAGTGAATCTGGACTTCAGATGAAGTGTGCACTGAGCAGGGTTTGGCTGGAGATTTTAACTGGGGTTAGCAGCATGAATACAGAGAATAGTCTGGGAGCTGAATTTGACTGATAGCTAAGTTATAGCTGTGCTTTCTCCATCATTTGCTTAGCTCAGGCTGCCTTGGGCTACTAGCTTGTGCTTGGTTTTATTTATTAGTTATTCTTGCAGTGAAAATGGGCTCTGTGGCCTTGGAGGCAACCCAAGAGGGCAATACTGGATGAGGCTTCCTCATAAGAATATACAGTTACATATTTTTCTTGTCAGGCTGTGATTGAAGATCTTGCTTCCTTCAATGAACAGGGTTATTTCACACACATAAACAGTTAAGCACTCACAAAGGGCATGCTCCTATCCTGAGAGAACTGGTTGCAAGTCAGACAAAAGTTCCTGAGCTAAACTTCCCAGGTGTGACCTGTCTCTGATGTTACAGGTGTCATCAGTCTCATTTTTGTCTCTTTATTCCCCAAAGAGGAATATTCATAAAAACATGCAGCATTCCCAGAGTTGAGTATTGAAGATTCAGCTAAAAATTGGGAAAAAAAAAAGTCATATTTGCTCTGATTTTCTATGAGTTGCTTTTTTTTCTGTTTGAAAATATTCAACCATCTGGTCAGCAAACAAATAAAATACTGCATGATGTTGACAGCAAAGCTTACACTGAAAAACAACTAATGGGTGAGGGAACAGTTCAGTCTTTCTGTAGTCTGGTGGGTTTCTGTTTTGCAATTTATTTTTCCTATATAGCAGACTCCTGAGTGAAATTTCTATTTATGAAAAGCAGAATCTGGTCATCATCTTCATATAAGTAAAAGCAGCTTTGACAAAGCCTAAAGTCAGTCAAAATATCTCTAATTTTACCTCCCTTCAAGGATTACTTAGGATCAGTGACATACATCTATTCTTAATTATCATAATCTTTAATTTGCAATATATGTAACAATTCAAGTCCTGGCTATAAACACATTTTCTATCAATGTGATCACTTTGTCTTGAGGAAATTCTGTGAGTTTAAGTTCTTGTGCAAATCACTGGTATTGAAACAAGTGACTGATCCCTATAACAGCTATCATCCCTCTTCTTTGGGGCACTATATCTAGTGTAGAGGAGATTTTGTATTTGGGTAATACTGAGGTAATCCCTTCCACATGGAAAGTTTATTTCACTATATCTCTTCCTGACTGTACCTAAATCAGCTTCCGAGGAAGTCAAAGTCTGAAAGGGACAAGCTGTGCTCAGAAGTGAGCCAGACTCATCCATCCCCATGGCCTGAGTAAGGAACATGCCCGGGTCAATAGTGACAAGGAAATGAGGGGTAGGCTTGTTCCAGCTGTACCCTGCTCCTGCCCTGTACAAGCCAAAGAGGTAGGGGATATTATTTTGTATAGTAACTTCTCTCAAGAGAGAAAAGGATAAGTGGAGCAAATGCATTTGGTAGGAAATTGTGGGGGAGGTGACAGGGCAGAAAAATGATACAAGCTGGGATGAGGCTTCCCTCTAATAACAGCCTTGTTCCTTTTCTAATATTTTTCTACTGCCTAGTGCCATAACAACTCACAGACCTAATGGAAACTGATAACCACCAGCAAAGGGGCAGGAGTGGAAGCTTTGCAAAATGCTCATAAATGTGCCTTCTTTTAAGCACATGAATAATTCTACTGAAGTTTGAAAACCAATGTCTTATTTAAGATGAAGTTCATGTTTAAATACCATGCTGGATTAAGGTCAGGGAATTCTGTGAAGTGTAGAGAGTCAATACTCTGACATAACTGAGATATATTATTGAATTTAAACCTTTTACCTCTGGTAAACTAAAGATTTTCCTTTATTAGGTGCAGTGTTTAAAAAAAAAAACATTGACTAGTGTCCTTTAAAAACATTTAAATGTTAAATCAGTTTAGTGCTCATCTCATGCTCTTTCTGTGGGTTTCCATAAAAATACTTCTCTTGTTGGATATACATTCAGCAGATTTTTTAAGACTAACTGATGTTATCCTTTTATATGCTTCTTAAACTTTAATTATTGTAGCAGTTTAGACAGAATGGTGCTGTGGGACTCTGCTACTGGAGAGGAAATGCAATGAAATGGGCCACATGGATTCCTCAGATGATTAAATCTGGCTGTATTTCAGGACTTCACTGGATTAAAGTGGACAACTTGTAAAATTGGATAACCTTTATACTGCTCCACATGAACCAGCTGGGAGCCCTGTGGGGATGAGAGGGGTGGTTTGGTGATATTTTGTGGACCGAATCCTTCCAGATGTATTTTTCATGTGGATACTGTAACTGCAGAAGTTACACTTAGGTCAGAGCAGTGGCTCAGTGAGGTAGTGGCCATTTGGAAGGAGATACACAGGCTCTAGGATGCATTTGCAAGTGCCCAAAAATGTTTATGTTGCACTAAATGGTTCACTCAAATTGGAGAAGCCTTGTAGATAAATGTGCTATAATTTCTACCTAAACATTTGCTCCATCTCTCTCATTTTTCTCAAGTACATACATATATTTTCTACTGGAATTATAATTGAAGATCCTCATCTGAGGTAAATTATTTTACCTTAATTGGGTATGGCAATGTTTTATGTCTAATGCGGTTCTAGTTTGTTGACTCTACATGTTTCAGGAGCATCTGGAGGGAGGGTTTTGCTGTGTCCTTTGTCTTGAGAGTATAAAAAAGGACCCAAATTTATCATCTTGTCTTGCATCTGATAAAGAAGGGATGTGAGAAGACATGACAAGAAGTGGGTTCACTTGGCTAGTGCTTAAGAAACTGTTGAAATTGGGCACAGCACTGGTGTAGGGGTTCAGAAGAAGGGCAAAGGGGCAGAAATAAAAAAGTTGTCTTGGGGGTTGGAAAGCTGAGTGTCCAAGGGAAGCCTGGGGCAAGCTTGTACATCTGCTGAGTGGAGGCTGCCTGAGACCAAGATCCTCTCGCTCATGCTAAAGCACTTGACTCATCTGGTTGCTGTCCATCTCAGGTTTGGAACCTCTTTATGGCCTTAACTCACAAACAAAAGCTCAGCAGTTTTCCCTGTGGCTTTAATACATCTGTTGGGATGCTGCAGGTACCTTGGATAATTGCCTTCTTGAGATTTGCTTCTGGGCTATTAAATAGTTATACCCTGAAATCTTTTTGTGCATATTGCCTTCTGAATAGACAACAGTCAGCAGCATCTGTACTCAAAAAAAAAGAGAAGCTTCTCTTTTAATCTACAAATCTCAAGCCTTGAATAGCTAGGAATAAAACATCAAGGTTGAAAAGGAGGAGGAATGAATAAAATCCAGCATATTAAAAGTTATAATTAGAACTGTGATCAACTTTGATACTGTCAGGCCTTCTCAACTGTAATAACTGCATAGCTCTGAATAAAAAGCCTAACCATATTTTCAGTGAAACATGAATCTTGTTCTTGGAGAATGTTTTGGCTTATTACACAGTGCAAGTGTGTATGAATTAGAGTTTGCTGTACTGAGATCCTGTGGGTGGCTTTATCTACTGTCCATATGCACACAATGTTTGCATAAGACATACTGAATAGTTGGTATTTGTGAAGAATAGGCAAAAAAAATTATTTTCCTGAAAACAAAAGCTGCTTTGTGTGTATAGGGGTGACCTTGTGCAAACAGTTCTCTGCCAATGTGTCTGTATGCTGCTCTGTTAGGCTCCTTGTTCCAAGCTGTGGAGCCCAACTGGGTGGATGTGCATCACCACAGCCCTTTTTTCTGTAGGACAGACCCAGGTGTGAATAAGGATCATGTTCATGAACAAGATCACATTCAAAGTTGCCTACTTTCCAGGGCCTTTCACTAAGAGTCTCCTGGGATGAAAATGTAGAAGCAAGAGGGACTTAACCAGAGTGAATTCATTTTCATAGTGGTTGACTTTCAGGAGGAAAAGCTCTGAACTCTCCTTTGGACTTCTTTAATATTTGTAGAGCTTTAAGAGGATGAAAAGCTCATGTGTATGTAAGTGCTCAGTGTTATGGTTCACAGAGACAGCAGATGACATGCCACTACCCTATAGTAAGACAATGTGCCCCTGACAAGTCTATTACAAGGCAGGTCTGGCTGTGGCTTATTGCATTCAGCATCTTTTTACAAAGGGTAAAGTGTTTTAAAGAATTCTGTGGGAGAGCAGTGACAAAATGCTTGCTCTGATTTCTTTCCTCTACACCAAAGACAATGCTAGTGTCAAAGTAGCTAACCTCCTCCAAAAGAGTTGTTATTTAAGGCCAGAATGACAAAATCTGCCCTTACAATCAAATCCAATGTGGTATTTAGACTGCAAAAGCCTTTGAGAAAGACCATGCAAACATCACTATGGTTAATATTAACCTCTGTGCTGGGCCCTCGTGGATAGTATCTCCTCACTGCTTTCCCCACCACACTGCATGCTGTGCCATGATTTTTGCCTGTCTAGAGATGTATTGTGCCCCAGACACCATCATCACCTCTGGGTTGTGGAGGAGCAGTTTTGTGCCATTCCCCCCTGATTGAGGTTTGAGCAGTTCCATCAGCATCTGGGAATGGTTAAGCAAAGCACATGAGGGTTTGTGTGCTTTGGGGCTACTGAAATGCCTTGCTTGGATGGAAAGATATTTGGAATATCTACCATAAAATAATCCTAGTGTTCCCTGAGCCCTCCAGCTAAAGGGTTAGGCAGTAACTTTGTACCTCTTGGCTCCTCATTAGGGTATTAATTAGCTGTGCTTTTAAAAGTATGTTAACAGTCTTGAGGTCTTTGCCTCTAATTATTGTGACCTCATTGTTTTGTCTCAAATGTTTCACCTCTCGAATTGGGTAGCATTTTCCTGCCTTTGGGCAATTTCAGTGTCAAAGCTGTTATTTTCACTCAATGTTATGGCCCAATAGTATTTATTCCTCTAATTCTACATAAGAGGAAAATTGACATCTCAGTTTCTCAGCCTCCTACGCAGGGCAGCACAGTGTTTGCCTTTTATTCCCAGAGTAACAGAGTTAGTTAGCAGTGGTAAAATCTGGTCCTGTTCTCTGTTACTGGAGAAGTAATAAAAATAAAATGATAGAGGATATTGTTTGTTGTTATTTTGCCTTTAGGATTAAATGGTGTGCTACCGAAACTATAGTTTTAAGGATGGTTCATTCTCTCTTTGTTAGTGGATGTTGCTTTTTGAACCAATCTCTGCCTTTGAGTTAATTATTTTGAGGAGATAGGACAGTGTGTGTTTCCACCCTTTCCCCATCCTGAGGGAATAAGGAGGGAAAGGACTTGCACAAAGTCTGTTACAAATGCTGACCCTGCTGGGTGAGTTAAGAAGGAGCTGAAATTACTAACAGGAGTGTTGGACTCCATCATCCAAACAAGAATGAACATTCAGGTAAGAAGTGCTTTGGATACTTAGGTGAATCCATAGTGAAATCTTAATTATGCCTTTTTGTGTCTAAGCCTAAATTGCTGCCTGAACAACTTTCTAGTCAGTGAGGGTAGATGAAATGGTGTTAAATAATGTTAGCATTTTATCATTAACATTTCTGGGGAGCAAGGCTGCTCTGTGTTAATGTTCCATGAGAAACACACTGTGTCGTTCTCCACTTTGCTCCAGCTCCCTCTGATGCTGTCGGGAAAGTGCTCGCCCACCCGAGTGGGAGGTGACTGTGCTGTAAGCAGGTGGCTGCAGCCGTGGTGGACACATGAGCTGCAGTCGTGATTTTGAGAGCTCCCAATGCAATCAGGAGAAATGGGGTTTGTGTCTGAATTTTCTTATTATAGATGCATGTTTCCAACAGCAAGGCATAACACAATATGCTGCAGCCTTTCACCACTGGCATATTAGGAGATTAACAAACCTGTGCATGCACATATACTTGTCCCTTGTAACACCTGTGTCATGTGAAAAAGGGCTTTTAAAGAGTATGCTTTTAAGGTGTTAGAGATGCAGAGATTTAAGTAGGAGGCCCAGTGGTTCTCTCAAAGCCATACAACAGCTCAAGCTGGTGACAGAAGGAGGATCAGGAGCTGTAAGCCTTATTCCCAGTGCTTGCTTTAAACACTAATGAACATGCCTTTTCCTAATGCATAGCTAAAGCCTGAAGTCTGTATTGTGAAATATCCAAGAGAGTCAAACTCAGGATGTTTATAAGCCAGTTATCTTCAGCCTTTCCAGACATTTAATACAGAGCCTGAGTCCTGACTCATTGTTCTGTACCATTATGAGTAATTAAGCTGATGAAATGATAGAAATATCTCTGATACTTGTAATATTTTCTTGTGTTCAGGGAAAAACTTGCAACTAATGTACACCATAAGGTGACTACCAAAATTACCTGCAGCCCAGGGAGCAACAGCAATCATTCTTAGTTGTACATTTTCATTATACTTACTCATCACTCCTCAGGAAGAAAAAGAAAAACATACAATTGATTAAATGGGATAATGGAGAAAAGTGGGTGGAAAATGAGTCAGTGATTCTCTAGTTGTTATGGCACCCAGATGTGCGTGTTGTGGACAGGTTTAGTAGTTTCATTTGGATACATACTCATGAGTAATTCCCTATTCCCTTCTGCCATGCAGGAAAGAGCATCTGCACTCTCATTTATTATTTATCTATGAGCAACACTTTTCATTTAGTTAGAAATGTCAAGGTAAAATGATCTTTTCTGGGAATAGAAATGGCTCTTGTACATAAAGGGTAACGTGTGCTTGGAAAACGTTAATACATCTTAATTAGTGCATATCATGTTAAAACCAGTGTACTGCACCAGACTTGGTTGGAATAATGTTTTAGAGGAGATTATAAAATTTGATTAAAAATCCTGCTATTTTTAGTCAACTTAAGAGGTCTTTTGGTGGTAATTAAAGCTTTTTTTTTTATGTGGCACATAATCCCTGTATTTTCTAAAGCTCTTTGAGGATGCACATGAAGTGTAGTGTATAGGAAGAGGCACACTGCTATATCATGCCTATGCTTCACACTTAGTCCTGTTTCACATTTGGTCACTTCTCAGTTTGCTGTATTGATTGCTATCCATAATTAAATTCTCATCAGCAAATTCTGTTCTGAATGGCTGTGGGGTTCAACATGTTCCTTCTGCATCTTAGATGGTATTGCAGAGAAAAGCAAGGCAGCAGGCAAAAAATGTCAAGCATCTCTAGTAGGAAGAGTGGAGGAGGAAAGCATTGCATGGGTAAAGATCAGTCCTATAAGTCCTACAGACCTTAAGAAAAACACCTACTGGAAAAGGCATGTGTCTTTTGGGGATATGGTCTCTGTTCCCTTTCTCCAGGCAGCATAGCTCTGGGGGGGTGGATGCTGCAGATGCCAGATCTTTAGTTCTGTGACAGCAGTACTGGAGCAGGATGCTAACAAAAGAGATGCTATTTTTAGTGTTAAATGCCACCTGGGGTCCACATCACTTAAGGAAGGATCTGCCCATTCATATTAACCTGGGGATACTCAGACCCACTTGTGCCATGGACAGACCTTACTTCTTGGCTTCCCATTCTTTAACATGGCCAAAGGGCAGTCCACAGCCTTTAGGCTGTCAGTCTGCTGGATAATCCAGTTTCATTGTCAGTAATCTTCTAACAGTGTTTTAAAATGGAACAGCTGTAGTAACATTAATATATTTGAAAGCATCAGTTGATAACAAATGGTGTTTTTCAGCAAGTCTGGCTCACAAAGGTAATTTCTCTGAGGTCAGTGGGATGACTTGCTTGAGTAGAGGCCATTAGTTATTATGTCTGGCTCTCCTTAATGAAACATATGTCACCAAAGGAAGGTTGCTGCTTCTAAGAGGAAGGCACATATTCAGACTTACTGAGTAGGTGATGTTGTAGACAATTATTGCTGGTCAGTAGTTTCAGCATTTTAGGAAACAAGACTCAAGAAATTGTTTCTGTCAAAAATTCCCATTATGTTTTTATTTGGATTGGGTTAGATGCTGTTGGGTCAGCAGGAAGAGAGTCTCCATTAGCCTAGAAGCTATGTATATTCTGGCCATGGATAATAATCTCTGCTCTACTCATTTGTAAGCCAATAACAAGGTCTTTGATGGATTTGATAGCTTAATTCCACTGATTTTTGTAGTGTTAATTTCTTTGCCAGTTAAAATAACACAGAAAAGGATATACTGGAACTGTTACCTACAGCTGTCTGAAAGGAAAACCAGGGCTAAGAAAGCCACCCAATTCAAGTGATATAGTTTCAAAATTTTCCCAGACAGCTGTACATGAATTTTCTTGAAGTTGCAATATGTTTTCCATGGTGAGGTATAGGACTGGAATGACCAGAAAGGAGTCTAAAGCCTGAGTCTTCTTAATCTGGTGATCTAATTCAGTGGGCTTTCTGGTAAGGGATTTTGCAACATGCAGTTAATGTCACCAAAAGGATACTTTCTTATGAGCTGTGTATGCAGCAAGATTTGGAAATTCTTTTTACAAAAAAACCCAACAAAATTGACCACAGCAAAATTGGAATGCAGAACCTGATCCAGTGATGGTCCTGGTCATGATTTTGGTGGTACCTGAGTACATCTGGAATCCTCTGCTGAGCTGCTAACAGTGATTTGTAGGCAGCAGTGCTGAGGGCACAGCATCAGGGATTTCTCTGCAGTGTGCCTTATGTTCTTATTGGAACTGGGACAACTGAGGAGTAGCTGAAAAAATCCAGTGGCAGTAAAGGATGTAAGATTTTTCCTTAATTTATTGTGGACTAGCTAAACAGAGCTCTTCAGGAAAAGAAATAAAAGCCATGGTATTATCAAAACAGTGGGGACAATAATATCTAAACTGAGAAAAGGTAAATAACTAGATGAAAGTATAAAGAGGCATCTCTGACAAGTGTGTGAAAAATAGCAAATAAAATGGATGAATTATATATATTGTGTAAAGTAGGTGATATTGCCTGGTGTTGTTGGCCAAAATATATCAAGGAAATGGAGAGAGCTTTCAGAGTGCTAGAGAAAACAGAATGATGTTTAGTCTGAAGTATTTTATGAAGGGATACTCACCTGTGAAATACCTTCATGGAGAATAATTAGAAAGTGAAAAAGAGCTTGTACAATAGTTGGAAGGATGAAAACGAATGTTCAGTTAATGTATACAAGGAATTTGGTACAATAATGACTAATGGGAAATTCTGAGAAATGGAAGAAAATAATGCTGTACTGTTTTTCCAAAAAGGGCAGTCCTGGCTATCACTGGCCCACAAACCTGACTGAAACAGTGTAACAAATTAGAGGAGAGAAAATCATTGTCTAGCAAATAGCAAAATCATGGATTTCACTGGAACAAATGATGTCAGGCAAATTTAATTGCTTTTTCTGACAGAGACAAATCAGTAGATGAGGGGGACTGCAGCTCATGTTATTTATGTCTCTCCTGTGATAAAGCACTCGCATTGAAAGCTGCTCATAAAACAAATTCAGTCTGTGCTTTGAATCCTATCACATGGATTGATAAGTGGCTGAGGAGCAATAAACAAAGCAATGGCATGTCCAGATAGAGATTCATAGCAGGGTAACTAGTTCACAGAGGAAAAAGCATTAAAGCATTTCTATTTAACATTTCCTTTGATAAGGGTAAGTTTCAAACTATGCTCAGAAACTGAGTAGATGGTGCCAAGCTGGTAGATATAGAAGCACTGAGGAAAAAGGAATAATTCATTGCATGGAGTTATTTGATTGCTAAGTGTGTAACTTAGTGACAGAGCATCCAATGAATCATTTTTACATCCTCATTGTTTGCTTTATGTTTTATTTAAGATTTTAAATGTACACAAATCAAAAAGGCATGAAACTCTTCCTTTTTTCTAGGCAACAAAAAGTGTTGCCCGTATGTTGTGTACTGACTGGATGCGTCTTTAACAGCAGAATTGCAGATTATTGGCCAAATTTGCAATGGGAATCTATTTCTTTCTTACTTCCCTTCCAAAGGCTTTTCCTGGACATTTAGACAACTTTTTGTCTGTGATTTTTTTATTTGAAAATCCACCTCTCCTGTAAATGATCTGATACAAGTGCCAGGACATGCAACTGGTAAGAGTATGCAGATCCTAGCCCTGAGCCATGAGCCTTCTGCAGATACATGCTTAGTTCTGAGGTTGGGCTGGACCCTAGAAGAATACACTGTATTTGGGGTTTAAATGGGGAATATGGATATGTAGACAGCTGCTGGAGTGTGCTACTGTGTAACTGCAAGTGAGACTCCTCTCCCAAATGACTCAGTTCCTGCACGCTAGCTAATATCTACTGATGATAAAAAAAATGAGTTTCTAATGACTTCTTAGAGAAGGGAGGATTATATTAACCAGAAGAAATGACTTCCAGTGAATAATTCAAGTATCTGTAATAAAAAGAATCTAAAAGTGTGTTCAGTGGAAAGCAGAAACCTGGAAATAAGGAATGTCTGAAGAAATCCAGGGATACAGGCTGACAAGCTAACAGACTAAATTTGTCATGTAGTGTAGTGAAAAAGATCAGTTTGGTGACAGAAAGTGCCAGTCTGTCTCCTGGTGGTTTTTCCTGAAGAAAGTAGTTATGAAGGGTGTAAATAAATAGCTTAGGGAAAAATTCAATTCATATTCAAATTTGATTCAAACTTAATTCAGAAATTCAGTTTAAATTCAAATAGTTTGTAAGCGGTTGTAATGGAGAGGAAAAATATGACGTGAGTTTTATTCTGCTGTTTATGGTGCCCTGAGTGCTGAGTTGAAGCAGGACTGCCTGAAATACTGATGGAATGAGATGAGGACATCTCACTTCTAACAGTTTGAGATGACTGGGGTGACCAGGACTGGTTCCTGGACTCCTGAGCCCATCTCTGCAGCCTGTGGTGGCAATGATGGATGCTTTCCAAGGCTCTTCTTTTGCCCTGGGGAGCAAAGGTGTGGCATAAAAATATTTTACTGGGAAACTGGGATGGATATAGACTTTCTAAGTCAAAAGTGTCCTGAGGGAGAATGCTGATGGAACTGATGTCTTTTAAAAATCCTTGCAAAGGCAGCTAAGACAATGCCCACTGCATAGAAAAAGTGAGAAAAGCTGGAAAAAATATCCAAAAATCCCCATGAAAAAACCAAAAAACAACAAAAAACTCAGCTGGAAAAAAAAACCAGCTCAATGTTAAATTCAGTATTGTATGATGGGGCCAACCATGAATGTAATCTGTTCTTCTGACTGCATACAGCCATGCTGAAAAGTTTTCTGCCTATGCCTGTTTTACCCTGTGAATGTATAAAATGATAGCTAATATATTTCGTTCCGATGCATTTCTTACAGTTAGAACAAACCCTCACCTCCTCTTTGGCAGTGATGACCTTGCCTTCGGCCTCCATCTTAGTTCTTACTTCTTCCTTCTTCTTACAATCATTCAATTTATCTCCTTTCTCTACTAGCCTTGTGCTTCCTCTCCTGCTGTAGCATAGTTGGGTTTAGACATGATTTTCTGAACTGAACTTTAAAAAGTTCAGATAAAGAGCCAGCTCCTGCAAGTCATCTGTACATAAAAGGCCAATTAACCTTGAGAATCTATCCTGAAGGAAGCTGGGGATGATTTCTGCTATTCACAAGCCTGTGCTGGGTTTTTTCCACCACTTTTCTTTGAACTATGCCATTGGATCAAGCTGTAAGGAAAACTTCACCGGTGCAAATGAAATTGCATTTTGATACTGAGCTTAACTCACTTGTTTCCTTTGAATAAATAAAGAAATAAACACTGTGACAAGTTGTAGCTTCTGTAAAGATGCTGCATGGTGACTTTGGACCAAAGACATTTGTTTTAATCAAGAGAGTTGTAGAAATCTTTGTGATTTAGTGCTTTTCACTGCTTGTACTTTGGAGCAGAAATTTAGTTTTGTGGAGTTGGATGTAAATGCACCAGGAGTCATTTTACAGACTGTTGCTGTAGATAGAAACTACCAAAACAGGGCAAGTCATTTGCTTAAAGAACAAGAACACAGGCAACAGAGATAGGGAAAGACAAACATTGGCAACCAGATTCTGTTCTGCTAAAAGATAACTTGGTGAAAATACCAAAGATGTAAATAGAAAGTGGTTTCTAGATGTGAGGTGATACTTAAGCTATGAAATACCTTGGAAGCTCTCACTGCTTTCTTAGAGCATTCCATGTACAGAACACCTGCATTTTTTAAATGTACAAATGTATATGTACTGTTGATTTCAGTAAACAATTGACTCTTGGTTTAGAGAACATTTTCACCAGTCTAAATAAGATCTCAAGTCTGACATGCTTCAAGTTGGGCATTGTATTGAATTTGTAATTTTCTCTCTCTTTTCTTTCTACAAGGCTTTATTAAAGTCAAGCTAAGGGAATAGAATTATCACTTGCTTATTGAATTATATTTTGCAGTTAAAAAAACCCCCCAACACATTAAGGAAATCCAAGGAAGGAAACTCTTACTACTAAGAGGAAGCAGATAAGAAACCACAAGTGAAGCCAAGTTGGACTAGGAGCCTGGAAATTCATAGATATTTGCAAATTGCAGTGTGGCAATCCTGAAAAGCACTGAAGTTGTCCCTGAAGTTGATAAGAAATGAGAAAGCTTCCCTCCTTAGCTGAACTCCTGGATGATTTTGAGCTCTGAAGCAAATATTTTTAGGTTTTTATTTTAAGAAAATGTCTAAAATGCAAATCACCCCGAACTTATACTGAAGGAGTGTGGATTCAAAGTGTGCTGAAGGCAGGGGAAGTTCCTCCACTGAATTCAGAGGTTTCTTGAATTGCTCTGTGTCCTCCCCTTCTTCCATCTCTCGCTTTCAGCCTGTGCTCTCATTTCTGTAGCTGTGTCATAGCTTCTTCACAATGAAAACACAGAGCTGCTCTTTTTATAGCTCACTTTGCAGCAGTGTCATAAGATGTTTAAGGCTAAAATACTCTAAAATTATGAGGATGTATGAGCAGTGCCAGGCTATAATAAACCTTGGCTTCAGTTTGTCCTTATATGTCTAGTCATGCTGTGTTCTTGGCTGGAAAAAGAGGTAAGGGTGGATGATAGACCTGAAGATTTTTATAATTTGGATAGCATAAAAGTACTGTGAAACCACTGAAGATCATATTGCTATTAAACCATTTCACCAGGGTACTTCAGGAATAGTGAATGGGGAGGAAGCTTTCTCTCTTCTTTTTCACCCTTCTTGCCCTAGTTCTGTGACTCTTCTTGTTGCTGGTTCCTGCCCCAGAGGGATTTCTTCTCTTGGGGTGAGGCAGGGAGAAAAGGGTCCCATTGGTCCCTTTTCTCTTGCCCCCCTGGTGTGTGGACACCCCCGTCCCAGACACCATAATGATAATCTCTTGTGGCTCATATTCCTCTTGTCCCTTGCTGATGTCACAAACACAATGTCCTTGTTTGGGGGTTTCAGTGGAAAGGAGGTTGCTGTAGACTGTGGGAAGAAAGGAGGCTGTGGCATTGTACATCATTTCCACAAGAAACTTGTGCTTTCTTAGTGGGTGCAGGACACACTCAGCATCGCACAGAACTACAGGTGATCTAGCCCTTTCCCTTTTGCACCTGAAGATGGTTCCCTGTGGATGCTAGTGCCTGGAGGATTGCTAAAAATGTTTGGACAACCTTCCCCATAGTCATCTTACAGCTGATAATAGTTGCAGCTACGTCTGGGTCCCCATATGTTCACATAAACTCCTGTTGACATTAATAGCAATACGTGCCGACCCAGGGGCTTGTAAGGAATCACATTCTCATGTGGGGGAGTGGGCACCCACTGATGGTGGGATGCCATAACCTTTGTTTCTGCTCTGGATTGCTGGGATATAGAGCAGCAAAGTGATAGATACAGGAGGTTATTTGTTACCAATTTCCCTGTCAGCAGATGATGACCACCACATTCCAAGGCAATCTGCTCTGTTTTCCTTTGTGACCGCAGCACTGTTGGAAGCTCAGCTGAAATCTGGGCTGGATGCTTTGTGCTCTTCAGATCTACTTTATTTCTTTTTCTGTGTGGAGAACTTTCCTTTTAAAGGAGATCTTTCCTTCACTCATGTAATTTCTTTGTCCACACTAGATTTACAGGTTCACAGAGCAGGAGTACTGCTGTCAGCTTTGCTTTGCTCTCTTTGGCTTGCTTAGGTCTCCAGTAATGAGGCAAATGCAGTCAGACAGAAAATAGCAAAGATGAGTTTCTTCTCCAGCAAAGTAGAGGACTCTTCCAGACACTTGAGGAGCAACTAACATGTTTTATCAAACACTCTTTTTCTTTTGAGAAGTCATGTTAAATTTTTTTCTTACTAAGTGATGGGAGTGCCAAATCCCCATGTGCAGCAAGACCTTGTGGATCCTTTTGTGAAATCTTTTCAGAGCTTCTTGTGAAGCAGCTGCATTGGTTCAGCCTTCTTACACTATGGAAGGGAGGAGAATTTGGTGTATTGTATGGTTTGAGCAAGACTTTTTTTTTTCAGTTAGCCTACTTAAAATTGGTTGAGATATCATTACTGACAGTAGATTTGGATCATGGCCTTTTTCTGAGTCAGTTAAAAGCTGAACTTCTCTTAAATCAGCTGTTTCCCTGCTAAGCAAAAGCACTGGAAGCTCAGAAGAATGCTCCAGTTCATTATGGAAGTCAAGCTTCATTTTTTAATTAAAAAGTGAAAAAGTAGACTGGAAAAGACAAGACTGGATGTTAAGAGTTTGTCTACTTGGAGGTTAAAGTACTCTGTACCATTTGAGTGAAAAAGTGGATAATCTATACATAAATTATTAATGAGGACATCTGGACAATACAAGTTTCTAAAATGGTTCCAAAAAGTTTACAGAAATGTAGTCTCTTCCCCCAGAATGCCTCAGGGAACTGATGCTTTTCCAAACAGCAATTTTCCAACCAGAAACTCCCAGCTAGTTCCTGTCCATATGTACTGGCCTTTCTGAGCCAGAGCTTCTGCCATGGTGTAAGGCCAGGTGAGGTCCTCCTGGATAAGAAGGTTGCCCTGCTGTGGTCTGGAGCATCTCAGTAGCAACAGGAACTCTGGGGGCTCCTGGGGCCCTGGGAGAGCCTGAGCCATGACGTCACTGCATTCCCTGTTTTGGTAGGAGAACAGGAGACAGTTTGTGTATCCTGGATCTGTTTATGAAGTAAGAAGATGTACTTTAAGGGGTGATTATTGTCTGGTAAAATACTAAGCACCTCCTCCCTTAAATGTAAAATCAGTTGTTTTTCCTGTAGTTCTTCCCCTGCTTCTATTCCCAAACCAATTTATTTTCTACCTTTTCATGTGTAGCCTCTTAGCATTAAGCTTACAAATGTGCTGTGTTTGTGCTGAATATAATCTGTTTAATAGAAAATGATTGCCTGGGGTCATAGATCTTAACCAAGTGTTAGTCAGACCTAATTCAGCCATACTGCCTATTGGCCTGCAAAAGCCAGGGTTTTGTTTTGTTTTTTTTTTAATTTCCCCTTTCCTCACTGCATAAATCTTCAGAGGATCTTTAGTCATGTGTTAAAGCTTGCTTGGCCTGAGGAGTTAATCATTTCTAAGACAAGTCTTTTCTCTCTCACATGCACAAGTATTCATGAAAGTAGAGTCTAAATCCAGGAGAGTTTTCTTTAGAAACTCATGGCCTTCTGCTAAGGAAAGTATGTTATTCATCTAACGAAGAAACTGCCAAAACCACTGCCTTTAACATTTTCCTCATATATCATAACTTAATTTAGACCCATCTCTCTCTTTGCTTTGGAAAATTAAATTGTTTAATTGCTGGAAATTTGATTCTTTCTCTAAAACAGAGAGTACAGACTTTCCTGCCTAATCTTCCTGATCTGTGCCCCAACCTGAGCTCCAGTGGTTAGGAAGTATTATGGATTCCCTGACATTTAGTAGTGTTTGATATGCCAATAAATCTGTGCATCCCTCTCTTTCCTGCCTAAGTTTTTGCTAATGAAAAATATTTTTTTTAGCTATTTGGGATCACATTAATTTCCATGATTCCTCTCTGGTTCATCAGGACTTCAGAGGGAGGCTGTGACTGAATGTCCTTATAAAAGAACATTTTTTTTTTCTTGGGATGAAAGGATTATGCTTATGTGAACTGTGATGCTGAATAATGAGACTATTTGTAACAGGAAGAATTATATGAGATCGTTGTAGGTAAAAGGACAAGCTTTTCTTGCATGCAAGTACTAGAAAACATTTGTACTTTTATGATTACCCAATGACACCAGGAATTTTCCTCTGAGCCACCTAGTTAGGGTTGTATTAAATCCATGGTCTCTAGACATGAGTAATTACATGACAAACACCCCAACTGTGTAAGCAAATGTGCAAGCACCCTTCTTCCAGAGAGCCTGCATAGCCCTACTGTCCTCCAGTAACCCCAAATACAGCTCTGTGGGCAATTTCTTTCAGCTCTGGGTACAGCTTCATGGTTCACCTTGCCCACCCCTATGTGTGCCTGCCTGCAAGCCTCCAAACCATCCTACCCACTACACTGGGGTACAGCCCACAGTTAGCTGTTATGTCTGGTTTTCTCAAGCAAATTGCTCTCTGCTTATTGCTAAATGACAGCAGAGATTTAGGTGTTCATCTGCTAATTCACATTCTGCAGTATGTGGAGTGTCTTTAGATGGCTTACGCCTGTGGGAACTCTGCAGGTATCAGGAAAAAATTTTTCACAGAAAGTGGTGTTAGACATTGGAACAGGCTGCCCAGGGAAGTGGTGGAGTCACTGTCCCTGCAGGTGTCTAAAAACTTATAGATGTGGTACTTAGGGACATGGTTTGGTGGTGATAGTTTGATGATTGGACTTGATGATCTTACAGATCTCTTCCAACCTTAATGATTCTATGATTCTGTGTGACCTAAGTGGGTGAAACATCTCTGAGTAGAAATAATCTAAAACAGCTGGGCAGCTGACTGGACATTGCAGGCTGCAGGTTTCTCATCACTAACTCAAAGGTAGACCTTGCTCAGTGATGAGTTTCTATGGGCAAAGACACCAAAGAGCTACTTTCTGCTTTTGTCTACCATCATCTAACATGATATAGCTTCTGATTTGGGTAGCATGTGGTTGGAGACAAAAATAGTCATTAGAACTTGATTATGTGCCTGGTAGCATAATTCACACCATTTTTCCTTCCTTTAAAACCTTGCTGAGTGTGTAAGTACAATGGCCTTGTGCAAGCAGATGTTAGCTATATTATTACTATTTCAAAATATAGAGGCTTGTTCTCTATGCAGGATGCAGCAATGGCATTTAATGGTCTAGTTACATCCACTTCTGTCTACAAAATTTAAGTCCTGGCTCTTCAAAATGTTTCTTCATTTGGGACTGCTTCTGGTGGGAGCCAGCCTGCGAGCGTGTAGGTCCTGGCAGCTGAGGGGCCATAGCAGGATGGTGTTGCTGACACTTATAAATTGCTTGTGGGTAGGGGATGTTAAGAACAGGAATTGGCTGTCTGTCCATGACATGCTGGGTCTTGTTGCATAGCCATAGTGAATGAGGGAGAAGAGTTGTGAGAATGTACTCCTTTATCCTCCAGTGAACACTTATTACCACCCTCAGGCAATGAAAAGCATTTTCTCTGTTCTTTCCGTGGGTGGAATGAGGACATCTCCCACATGATTGCAATGGTAAGGTTAGGTGAGGCATCTCCCAAACCTGCAAGAGTGGTGGTTTTGGTTGCACCTTCAAGATGTGCGCTGTTGTGATGTACCTTTCCACCAGGTACCTTCTGGAAAGTGCTTGCCTGCTTTAAACCCAAAGACAATCCTGGGATTACTCCTTTTTCCTCTACTACAGGGCATCCATCACCCACCATTGCTGTCACATAGCCCTGTGGTCTCCACGAGGAGGACACAGCCCTTGCCATGGACGGGACCAGGCTGTTCCCATGGGATACTCATGACTTACCATGCCCGAAACCATCATTTCCCAGTGACTCTGCATCCTGGCCATGGCTTTCACACCAAGCAAACAGCCCTGTTGCTCTGCCAGCATGGGGAAAAGATCTTAGCTCTTCCTCTGCTTTCCACTGGCCTGACTTCTGCATATGCTGCTGCTTGCTCATGGCTCTGCCATTCCTCATATGCGTTTTTATCCGTAAGGGTCAATTAAGTCACTGATGCCATCATTTGTCTGCCTGGGATGACTCCCAAGCACCTAACATTTTGCTGTGTAATAATGCAGAGGCACTTATTTCTTTGAGGCTGTCTCTGTGAATCACTGTAATGTATTTGCACAGCAAAAGGGATTTGGAATTAATGTGACCCAAATCAAGGCTATTGATTTAGCTCTCCTTTCTGTTTGATACTGTTTATGTTTTTTTAATGAGGATGCCTCAGCCATGCAGTTCATATTGTGCTGAATCATTGTTCATAAATCACCAGCTCAGGTTGTTTGTTTATTTTAATCTCCCTGTGCAGTGGAGTGGGGGTGGCAGTGCTCTGGGGATAGTTCAGCCCCAAAGGGTCACTCATGGCTTTAATTTTGTCATGATTTACTGCAGCATCACACAATTAAAAAAATAAAAGCAAATCAAACCCCCAAGCTTGGGCAGATGGCCTGTGCTGGTAATCCTTCATTGTAATGGCTCCTGACAGAGCAGCTGTGGTTCACTGCTAGGCAGGGCTTTCCATCAGGAACAGCAGTTTTCCTGGGATATGAAACTTGGCTGTAGCAGTTTGCTTTGCTTGAGTATCTCTCATACAAAAGAACAACACAGAAGATACTACTCTTTTGGAAAGGGAAGCAACCTGTTTCCCATTGACATAGTCTGCTGTCATGTGACTTTTGCTCTATGCCTGTGCTTAAATATTTAAAAAAAAATTTCTCTGCCTTTAAATAATAGTGGTGGAAAACATTTGTAGAGGCTGGGCATGGAAGCCTACAAAAGCAAAACAGCTTCAAATGATCGTAGATCTACTTGAGAGACCAGCATGGTAAATCAGGGAGTCTGGGGTTGCTAATGGAGGATTTGATTTAGCACTTTATTCCCTCCCTTTGTAATCCCACAGATGCAAAGCTACTTTTTCGTGCAGGAAACCCCCAGAAGCTTCACTGACTTTGTCACCTCTTGTGTTGAATTTTCCAGTCCTGCTTAAGGTGTCTGGTGGGTAGAAAAGCTGTAATTGAGATTTACCGTATTTGATTCTGTGCCTGTGTGTGTGTAAGACTCAGCCAGTGGCAGAGGATTCATAATTATTTCTCTCTCTCTGTGCCTAGCAGTGCATAGTTGTATATTGATTTGCTGTAGCCAGGATGAGCAGACTAATTATGATGATTCATTATGAACACTGAATTACAGCATTAGGCAGACAGTTGTTTGGTGTGTGACAAATTCCGGATTAATAGGATAGGACATTGCCCAGAGAAAAGCAAGTGGAAGGCAGCAATCCTGAAAGGTATGGGGTGGCTTTAGTTGACTTGGCAGGGCTGCTCCAACCCTGGAGATTCCCTGAGTGCTGTAGGAGACTCTTAGGTGATATTGATTAGGTTATCTCTGTATTGGGTGATGCAGTACTGGGGATGAATCAGTACTGGTGCTGTCTCCATCTGACACAATAAAGCCTTGGCTGAGTTCTTTCTGGTTCACATGGAAGTGGAACTGCCATATGGGATGCGCCATGGCCATATTCTGAATCCTGATAAAATTTTCAGTCTGCAGTATTTTAAATGAGTGAAATGAGAGAAAAACGTCCACTACTTTGGTGCAACCACTACCTCAGAATGTTACATTTTCCAATTAAGGTGGGAACACAGACCCCTGCAGACAGATCCTGCTTTAGACAGGAATTTGCAGCAAGCTGGGTGAATGTCAATGTGTGTGCTGTGAGCTGGTCAAGAGCTGATCTTCCATCATGCTTAGAAAACTTTTACTTAATGGTGACCGACTTATGCTTCTTCTGTGGTCTTTCGTCATCCTGATGCCTCAGCTGATGCTTCAGTTTTGGGGAGAGGCATAGATTTACTTTTTTCTTTTAATTTCAGACTTGCTTTGAGTTTTGCCTTTGGTGTTTTTTTGGGGGTTAATTCCTGTATGTTTTAGTCTTGTGGTGTTAGCTGCAGCTCCTTCCCCAGCTGTGTGACATGGAGCCTATCTGTCACTGGTGGCTGTGGAGCAGTGCAGAGAGCCTGAGCCTTCAGTTCTGTAATTTCCTGTTTGACAAGGAGTTTCTTCTGCTTTTAGCTCAGAATTAATAATGCTTATTATTTCCTTATGTAGGGAAAATGCTTGATAAACTCAGAGGGAGTTGTATGCAAATTCTGCAGCCCCGGGAATGAATATTATGCCTCCTTTAGCCCTGCATGCAATCAAGCCTGTGCAACTCTTTCTGCACTTTGTTGTGACAGTCAGCACGGTCTTGTTTCTATTTTGGGCCTTGACTGATTGAACTTATGTTTGCTGGGTTTTGGCTCAGTTCCTCCATGCTACCTGAAGGGGAACTGAAGGAACAAACAGCTTTCCTGAGCTATTGTTACTGCCTGGGGCAGATCCGAGCAGCTTGACCACCCCACGTAAGGCATGAGCAGTGATTCTGAGTGGTGGCCAAGGGGTCAGGGACAAGATGAGGTGTCTGGCATCTGCTATTTGCTGGAAGGATGAGGCTGTTCTGGCTTGGCCAGGGCACAAGGCTAAGAAAATGCTCTTTGGTATCTTCAGTGTCAAGAAGGAGGGAAGAGGATTTTCACTGGCCAAGGAAAAGGGTAAAGAGTTTTTCATTCTGCTCTGCTTACTGAGGACTATCTCTGACAGAATATTTTGTGATCTTTTCCCATGGGAGTTTTGCATAGAAATAGGAAATAGAAATAATGAAAGGGGGAAATATGGTTATGTGGAGCTTGTGGGGATGTATTACTGCAGCCGTTTTAGCTGGAGCTTTAGGTCACTGTCCTTAAAAGAAAGGGAATAGCCTTTGGTTGGTCCTGGTTTATCATGTGGGTCTGAATGCCTTTCTCCTTTGTGCTGAGTTATTATTTCTGCTTTCCTGTATTTCTGGGGCATCTGTATCTCTTTCAGCTCTCCAAAGACCTGCACGTGTCTCAGTCAGGGTTAAAGTGATCTGTTGGAAACTCCCTGAATTCTGAGCACCACGTGCTTCACTTGAAGCATGTTTTTCATCTTACCAGACTGGCAGGTTTGCCTCCATGTAGCTGAGGTGAAGCACACACTGATGCACCCAGGATGTTATGAATGGGTAGTTAATTGCCTCTGTGATGTTTCCCTCTCAGTGTCCATAAAGACATTTTCCATCCAGCTCTACAGACCTTAGGAGCTCAGATAATTGTTTCCTTGCTATTGGCAATCCCTTTTGAGGCTGATCTGAACCCCTGTATAGCAGTAACTGGAGTCAAATTTCTGTGTTTATATGAATATTGGGGTGCCACAGAGGCAAAGGCTGCAGGAGAAAGTGCGAGGCTGGAGTGGTTCAGGGTGAGGAGAATAGATTTATAATCAACAGAAAGGAACAGATGGCTTTGGTTGTAATGCCTATATTTATATTTATTGTTAATATTCCTCACAGAGCACCAGCACTTCAGTGTTATGTTATACAACATGAAAGCATCTGGGGACAGAGGGAATAAGGGAAATTAATTTATCACATCGTGGAAGCAAATCCAATCCATGACTGGACTTTGCCACAGGATTTCAGTGGATGTTAGCAAGCAGAAAAGACAGAAATTATCTACAACCCTCCTTTGGAGCACTTTGAGCATTACCTTGACAGGCCTAGGCCACAGACCCTGAGGAACCTTGATAGGACCCTGGAAGGGAGCAGCGTTTGTGCCCAGTACCTCTGCAATGAGATGTTGCATTGTGAAAGGAGCACTTTCTCAGAGCATTTGTGTTTTATTCCAAGATAGGGAAAGACATCAAGTCCTTGCTGTCCATGTCCTGGTGAGGTCAATTCTATCCTGCCTGACTCCTTATAGAGTCTCCTCACGCTGCTGCATGGTGGGATTTACTGGTGTGCTTGGAATTGCTTTCTGGTTTGTTCTGTGAATGCAATTAGTCACCACGGGCACACAGGTGGAAGAGGAAAGTCAATTCTGCAGCATCTAATTACCTGTCATTGCTGGAAGGGAAGCAGAGACAGAGTTGCAGTGCTGGCTGCATGATCAGGGAGTCTCATGAAGCAGCAGTGAGATACACTAAATTTCACCTGAGACCTGTGTGTTACCTTTAATGATCTTTTGTCTTTCTGTTAAAACATAAACAAGAAGCTTGAGTCTCTGTGGATGTAAATCAGTGTAGCTCTGCTGCAGACAGGGGAGCTGAACCAAATTTTATCAGCCAAGGAGAGGTGGTGACAGAGTTATCTTTGTGTGTGTTTTATGTGTGTATGAAAATGCACGTGCAGGTGCAAACATGCCCACACACTAGTTAAAAGTGACTGCTTTTTTTTATTGGTTTGTATTTAGTGCACCTTAGAGGCCATTCCTAGGCAACAGTCATAAATGAAATGTCATCAGATCGTTACCATGTCCCAAACTTGTTAACAAAATAATTGCATGATTTGTAGTTAAAAAGGGCAAGTTAAAGACTTGCTGAGTAATATTCCCTCCAGTCCCCTGACACATGCATGTATTAGAAATCCATCTGATAGAAAGCAGAGGACAGAGGTGATCGATAGCAGGTTACAGTGCTCTTTATTACAACAAATGAATTGATCACATCTAGCAGATTTCCCTCCCAGCGGAAGCTCTGGGTATTGGACACGTCTGTCTCATTTCTCTTCTAACCTTGCTGTTGGAAATGTGCCAGATAGTTTTATGCCATCATTTAAATTTATTTGTAGCCTGAGAAAGTTGTGTCACCCTTGAGACAGTTAACTTTCAGCTAAAAAGTTTGGTGACATTGTAGGAGGTACAGAGATAGTTATTGTAAAAAGTTTTCTGAAGAGGAGGTGAAATTCCTCAGGTCACACCCAAAATTTGTGTTGAAATGCTTTCCTGATTCTTGAACCACTCTTATTTGACTGATGTCCTGTCCTAAAACCAACATGCTCTAAAGGTATTAACCAGCACTGTTTTTCACAGTCCTGGGCAGTGGAGCCCAAAAGTGAATGATCACAAGGAATATCCCTTCAGCCTAGGGAGGAGTCAGATGATGACAGGGAGGTCTTGGTGGAGAAATGGAGTGGGAAACTTCTGCTGCTTTCTGTACTGTACCACCTGGCAACTTATGCCTTCTTTTTGATAGATGTTTGTCAGCTCTCATATGTGGAATGACCTGTAAGAGGAACAGCAACAGGTTATTAACCTGCTGTTTTTACAAGCTCTATCCTGACAGAAGTGTCCTCTTTGAGGCTCCTGTAACTGGCCTATTGCAGAGTCACAAATGTAAGGAAAATAAGTGCTCTAAGCCTTTCATTCTTCTGAAGCTATGCAGACAGTGGGTGAAATGCTGTGGAATCACATTAGTTAATTTAGATCTGTTTTGTGGTTTGCTCTTTGCCTATAGAGTTAGAAGTATTTTCTATTTAATGACTCAGCTTCTGGATTCCACTCCTGACTTGTCTCATAATTTGACATTAGGTAAGACGTTCAAAGATGGTCTGGCTCCCAAAATAACCTGCAGAGCAGTGTATTATCTCCAGCTGTGCAAAATGAGATTATGCTTGTAGGGCAGGTGTCTGAAGACTTTGTTGAGGCTCCACAACAAGCTAGCAGCTAGCCAAGGAGAAGGACTTACGCCTGTGGTTCGTACTAAGCTACCTATCCATTATAAAAGAGCTCTAATTCTCCCTTTTACTAAGGGATTTGAGATCTGTCATTTTCACAAGGTGACAATTACCACATCTACCTCATGTGCTTTATCTGAAATGTATCTACAGCCCTCACTCCCACAATTCCAAATTACTCAAGTCGAACTGTGGGGCAGGGTGTGAGGGTTTAACTCTTGTTTTGTCCTTTAGGAAAAAAAGTATTTTAGGGCTTAAGATATCATAAAAACATGTATCATCTTCTCTGAATTTCTTGCTGATGGCTTTCCTGTGAAAAACATTTACATTTCCTTTATGTAAAGCAAGAGAGGGAGTATTAAAATAGGAGTCAGAGTTTCACTAAAGATGCAGTTAAAACACAATTTTTTTTCTTTAACTCTCTATTTTTTATGGCCTGATGAAGGTTTGTAAGACACTGTTACCATGAACCAGAACATGCATTTGGAAATCCTTTTGAGTGGCTGTGGAGATGTGCATCCCTAGAGACTGTTTTAATTTCCATATTCATTAAACTGTTCTGTGGTGCCTGAGAGAGACACAAACACTTGAATAACACAGCTGTGAAAGGTGGGAGGGGAGACATCAGGATCAAGGCACACTTCCAGCATCAGTTCAATCCAGTCTATGCCTGTGGCCATTAGGTCTGTCCTGTTTCCTGCTTTTCTTCTTGTCTCCCTCTTTCCACCTCAGCCACCCCTTGCCACTGTCTCCTCTGTGCCCACAGCAGCACTCACACAGCATATGATGAACCAGATCAGGAAGCTGTTCTGGCTGAAAACTAGTGAAAAAAAGTGACTTTATGATGGAACAGGTTCTTCTAAGCTACAGTGCTGACAGAAGGGAGGAGGGAAAACAGCAAACTGCCCAATATCCCTTACTAACTTATTAAGCCATCACTGGAGATGCCTCCACACACATAGCTTGTCTGACTGAAGCTAATCTTTGCAAGGGTCATTTTGCACCATCCTGTAGAATTCTGTATTTGGTATCTCCACCCATGAAATTCTGTAGAATGATCTGAAAAGGGAGAAAGGTCTTTGCTTTCTCTACAGTTTTACTTGCAAGGATGATAATACCCATCTGTTGTTATTTAATACTTAATGGTGATGAGTACATGAGTTAGTTGTCTGTGGCTCATCCTGTTATCTTTTGAAGTCAGTGGATATCTTTTATTGACTTAACTGCATAATAGATGAGGCCTTAGAAGAAAGAGCCACTGGTTTACTAAAGAATACCTCTCTCTGTAAGTTGCAAAAATAATCCCAGACACTTTCAAAGATGGCTGGGGTAGGGCTGCACATAGTTTGTTTGTGAAGTTTTGTTTAAAATAAAAACAAATTTCTCACAGTGAATGGGCTACTGGCTGACCTGACCTTTTCAGACTGCAAATGACCACTGAAAGGATAAATAAGATGATAATAACAACTCTCCAAGTCATTACATGACTGCTGCTGAAAGGGATTTGGCAAAGGCTGAGGAAATGTCAGAGTGAAAAAGCACACCATCTTTGCTGAAAGATGATTGGGTCTGACCCTGTCCAGTGATGCTGGTGAAATCTCTCACTGATTTCAGCCAGAGTCAGGGTGGCTGAAGGCCAAGAGAAGTCACTGGTCAGATCACAGCCCTGAAGTTACATGCAGGTGATGTTGTGTTGCATGGGAATGCACTGTCCTTCACAAAGCATATGGAAAATGTATAATAAATATATACTCTCTCTCTCTCTCTATGTGTATATATATATATACACACATATATAGTAAATATATACTCTCTCTATGTATATATATATACACACATATCTAATATATATATTATATATATGTAATATATATGACATATAGTATATATATGTGTGTATATATATACACAAACTATATATAGTGATATAGTAAATACAGTGTAGTAAATGCAGTTTATTGGAAGGACACCCTTTGGTGCCAGACATGCTCTCTGAATCTGTTCATATCTTGAAATGGTAGCTTTTGGGCTGGACTTTTCAGCAAATAAATCCTTCACTCCTACATGTTTCTCCTGGCTCTTGTGCTCAGTATCTTTCATGATGATAACTGCTTCATTAGGTACCTGATGAATGGTCTGTGCATATTAGCATCATTTTATCTAGCCAATAACTGCAAGCTTTGCTCTGTGAAGCTGCATGACATCCATCACTGGGGGTTTTATAAGAGGTTAGGAAAACGTCTGTCAGGAATTGTTTAGGTATGGGGAGCAAGAAGATGCTAAATGACTTCTGAAGTGCCCTTCTAGCCCTGCTATCTCTTGCTTTAAAACTCTGCCATAGTAATAACATTATTTCTATGACAAGCATCTCTGGGAGGCTTAGTTAAGAGGTGGGTGCATCTTAGACTGGGAGCTGTTCAGAGGGTGCACCAGTGCATTCAAAACTGAAATGGTAGCCCAGCATGCTGCAGCTGAGTAGAGAGGTACAAAAAGAAGGACTTGTCCCACCTATGCTCAGATGCTTCTGTGGAAATGTGTATAAGCTAGGCCATCTAGCTCCTCCAGCTCTGGAGGGAGAAATGTTCTCTACTCTGAACATCTAAGATGTGCTGGAAGCACCTTCTCTCTCTGGTGATTGTCATCCCATGACACAGTATATTGACCTAGAGCAAAGGAAAACCCTTTACCTGGTTGGTGGGAATGCTCAGTACCTCTCTGATTTCCACTGGGACACAATATTCATTGAAGCACTTTTCTATTAGCTGTTTGTTTTGAAACATTGATAATGGTTGTCTCTGTTCTCCTTCTGCTGATGGAGTTGCCCATGGCTCTCTGAACTTACCCCATCATTGTGCAGAGATCTGTCCACTGCAGGCCACTCCATTTATTGGACTAGGACTAGACCTTTATTTGAACAGATTTGGTTAGAATCCTGGAAATTGTGTTTAAACAAGTTACATAAAAACTTACATAAAACATCACTTATTCTGATTCCTCACAAATATTGATGATATATTTTTGCTGAATTTTGGCTTTCATTCAGTAAACCTCTTCAGTTCATCATTAATTTGCAGATGGCTTTGGCAATGTTTCAGCCTCAGCTTCTGGTGGTTGAAACTTGGTGCTTGAATTAGGCTCAAGATGCAAATAGCCTAATTTTCAGCAAGTCTGAATGTATGCAGCTGCTTTGAGGGGTTCGAAGTAATGCAATTATGTCTGGTTTCTCTCTGTTGAGTTCCTCGCTGCCAAAGAAACCACTAATGAATTAGGAGTCCAGAAAGAGAAATGTGACAGAATACACATAAATGTCTTCAGGAATTTGGGGATTTAGGTATACAGATGGAAATAATTGAAAGCCTGGCTCAAGTTTTCAGCTGAAGAGCACTAATATAATTTCAAAAGAGATTAAAAAGGAACATGTTCACATTCAGGAAAAGTGTAGAGTTAGGCATTAGAGCTGAATGAGGGATGTGACAGAGCCCTGCTGATGGACAGGCATGCTGCTTACTCATGGGCTGGAGATGGTAGGAGCACAGAGGGGAAGCAGGGATATTTACTGCTGCCAGAGGTTATAATTAGAAATGATCAGTGCAGTAAAAGAGGAGGATGGGCTAGAAGCCCCATATTAATAAGAAACGGGAATTTGCATCTCCTCTTTCGAAGCCTAAATTAGGAGAAGTGACTGATAGGCAGCCCTTGGAAGCACTGGAATAGTCTCAAAGTGTTGAAAGCATAGTCCCTGAGTGTGCTTATGCTACAGAGGCCAGACACGGGGAAATACAACCATGCATAGAGACTGCTGTGTTCTGTATTTCTTTTGGGCTATCATGTCTTGGTGTACTAAGGAAGTGAAAATGTTGTCTTCTTTCCAGAGTGATTAGTCTGAGGGGATCACAAGAGTGCTCAATGGGGTTGGACTCCCTTCTTATCTATTCCTGTATTTATTCTTTCCTGAAAGAGGCTTTTATTTGCTTGTGGGTCTTTTTTTAATTATTTATTTATCATAAATACACAGCTAATCCCTGTTGCACACGTAAATATAGATAGCACATGGGTCTGTAAAGATTATGGATGTCCCTTTTGGCAAGCAATATCTTTTAATAGCATTGTGTGCAGTTAATCGGGTTAAGCAGAAGTATGAGTGGAACAAGCAGTGCAAGTTCAGGGAAGGAATAAGTGACAGAGATGTTGTTTAGCAATATTGTGGTGGAAGCTTTTTTGCTTTTGGCTCAGTGATGTCTGTGGCTAGAAAACAACATGAGCCAGAACAAGCTGTTACATTGCAAGAGACTTGCTATCATATTTCTTAACAGATATGGTAAATGTTTATTACTTCTGGGCTTCATCCACTGTTTTCTGCCCAGATCAAGTGTTCAGTGCCTTGGGAAGTGGTTGTAAGGGCTTGTGCCCTCTCTGCCCTTCAGTTCTGGTGCAGTTGGAAGAGCCACAGGGCATCTCCCATCTAGATGAACGAAAGGAATGAAAAGATTGCTGCAGAAAGATGACAGACACTAAAGCGTGTGTTGCTGTTTGTCATGGAGGAAGCTCAGTTCTACAGAGGATCATCTGAGATAAAGCTCTTCAGTCAATGGAGAGGAAAGTGATGCTTCTAGAATTTCAGAAATGCCCTGAAATAGGCATTTACTTTAACTCAAGAGGAGCTGTGCCCTGGAAGTGCCTGTGTCTGTCAATGGTTGTAAAGGACCATGAGTTGACTGGCTCAGATATAGGGGTCTGCACTGGAGACATCTAACACTATATACACTGTGTCTGGGGGCCTGTGCAAGGAGGAGCACTTGGTGCCACTTAAAATCAAGCCAAGGACTGTATATGAGGAGAGACAGTGGAGCTGGAGGACACATGAGGTGACCATGCCTTGCTGAAGTGTTGCTCAGCCAGCTCATGGTGGGTTGGGTGCTGGAGAAGGGCTGCAGGGCAGGACATGCAGGTGCCCCTAGGGAACCAGAAGGTGTTTCCTAGAGTTTTGCATGTGATGCATGTGAGGGTAGCAGGCCCACACCATCAATCCTGTATTGATGCTTTTTGAACATAGGACACTGAACAAATTCTGTCGTTTTTTTCTCCCCCTGGCAAAGCTGTGACCAGTGCACCACCTCTTTGATGTCATGTGCGTGCACAAGGGCATCATTTTTGTACATGATGTCCTTCAAAGACCGCACACATACGTCAGCCAGTTTCTTATAACAGCTTTGCATGGTAGTGCAGATATGGTCTCACTAATTCTCCAAGAAGCATAAAGCAAAATTCAGCACAAGGTAAAACAAACACATTTGTCTATTTTTAGTGGCATTTTTCAGGTTCCTATTAACCTTTCATTTGAAATTTAATGCTTAGGACTACACATTGATTCTGAGTAGCTTCTTGGAACAGCATCAATTTTCCATTTAGAAAATTGGGTTTTTTATAAGCTTAAACCTTATATGAAGTGTTGTTCATTTTTCCTGAGAGACACATTCCTATGGAAACCTACTCTTTGGATTGAAATTCAAACCAGCTTTGCCAAGGCCTAGGAATTATGAGCAATAAAATAGGAAATATTACAGGAGATAACAGCTGAACTGGGGGATGGGAACATTTACAACATTAAGATCAAGCCCAGAAAAGTAATAAAACAGAGTCAAAATTACAGTTAGAATTCAAATAGGCCCATGACCAAATTTAAAGTTACTATATGTCTGGATGATAGTGGGGAAAAACATTGAAAGGAAGAACAGAGGAGTGGCTAGCAATGAATAACATGTGGCAATGGATTTGCCATGAAATTCATTTCAGATAACTGGTGGGTGAAGAAATTTCTCTGTCAGGGAGGAGAAGAAATCCAACATAATGCAATGACATTTTCCCCTGAGAGGTAAAGGTTGTGTAAATGTCCCATGGTGCTAAGGAGGCTCCTCTATCAGCCTTCTATATCTGGAAGTTCAAATTGCTGGGCCAGATTAGAAATGCTGAGCCCAGTAAGCCAGTGTTAATGGGTGATTTCCAGTGCCTGCATACATCACGTGTGCTCTGAAGGTGTTGGTGTTGCAGTCAAGGTGTGCAGTGACCCCTCAGGGGTCATTATTTGGACCAGTATTTTTTAAGATCTTTCTTGGTGGCATGGACAGTGCATTGAGCTCACCCTCAGCAAGTCTGCTGACTACACCAGGCTGACTGAGGGAAGGAATGCCATCAAAAGGGGCATTGACAAGCTAGAGAGGTGAGTTTACACAAACCTCATGAATTTCAGCAAGGACAAATGCAAGGTTCTGCATCTGGCTTGGGGAAATCTCAAACACAGATACAAACTGGGCAACACGTGGATTGAGAGCTGCCTGAACTTGGAAGGAGAGCAGAGACCCTTTTTTTCTCTTTTGCAAATCATAGAACCTAAGAGAATCACAGAATCATTATGGCTGGAGAAGGCCTCTGAGATCATCGAGTCCAAGCACCAGTTACTGTCCTGAGTTTTGAATGTCCAGTGATAGCTGACAGTTAGACAGCCATTGGAGGGGATGTTTTTGCACTGCTTGGTGTATTGCTCACAGCTGCACCTCTACTGAGACCCTCTCTGCCTCCAGAGGGGTTGCATGCTGGCTAGCCATCACTTAAGTGTATTTTGAGAGGGTAGCTATTAGAGCAACATGCACTGTTGACACCAAACCGCTCTTTATGATGTTTTTGACCGATATGAAATAGAAAAGAGGCAGATGAACAGGAGTCAGATTCAGAGCATTTCAATATCTCTTTCTTTGCTTCACTCCAGTCTTGCAAATTTAATTTAATAGAACACTTTTTTCATATATGGTATGAACTATGAGATGGATCTATTACAGATATGTTATTTATTTATTCTGGTTGCTTTGTAGGCAGATTTCATACCAAGATGATTAAGGATTTTTCTTCTGTTCCTTGAAGACTGTAAAATGAGATGAAAGAGGGAAAATGCACATTTTAATTAAGTATATTTGTAGAACTGATTGTATTTCATGTGAAGCTCTGGTTTTGAATGCATATTCTTATGCCTTGATTTATTTTTGAGACAAATAGTTTTCCTTTTACTGTGCTTTTAATTTTGTTCTTAAACCATAGGTTGAGACATAAAGACATTTATTAAACCATGAAAATATTAATTCCAAAGAAAGCAGAATATTATTTGTACTTAGATGAAAAATAGCAAAGGCTTTTTTGATGTTCAGGTAGAACTTAACATTGTAATATCTCTGAAGAGCTGTGGTAACAGTAGGAGAAGTATTCAACTCAGTATTGTTTGGTTTTCTTTAAGTAAAAGAAGAGGACTGCAAATCTTCTGTCCTTATGAGTCAGCTGAATATTTGCAGGGATTAACTAATTATATCAGAGCCAGCATGGACTGACCCTTATCCACCTGATTTCCCTTTTTCTGCTCCATCATATGGGATGTCAGCACTGCAAGAGATGATAGAAGGAGCAGGAAAAGACTGCCCCCCAAATAATCTTTGTGTGCCCAGAGTACCTTCTCCTAGGGTAGCGTAGTCTGGGGACTGATGTCTGCAGTCATGGTGGTGGCACAGATCTTTAGGAAGGCAGATTTATGGTGGATTAGGCTAGTTGGGTTTTGCTGTAGTAAGAGTGAGCTATGTCAGCTAAGGGGCTCTTTTGCTTGTGTCTTGAGTTGGAGACATGATTACTGCCTTCCCCTTCCTTGGTTCATGGCCTACAACAAAGATAGGAGAAGCCAACTAAAATGAAAGGAGTGAACTAAACTTTATGGATCCATCACACCAGTCTGTCCTAAAGCTGTGTGAAAATTGAGCCTATGGCTAAAGCTCTGGTTCCATTTTCCTCAGTCCCTCGATTTTGTATGTTATTTTTATGGGCCACTCAGGGCCATGCATGTGCTCTGCTTACGGCTTACCCCATTGACCAAAGAGGAAGCTTGGCTGGCTGCTGTAAATCAGATGCCGTGGTGACCAGAAGTTTGGAATCAATCCTCTAACAGACTGGGAAAAGAATTCTAGTGAAATCTATGTCCTGTCTCTCAGGTGGTTTTGCAAATCCCAGCCTCTGCCTTAGCATTTGTGCTGCACAGCATCCAAGGTGCTTTGTGCTTTCTGTGATGATACATGGTAATCATCAAAGCAGTGAGAGCGCTGCACAGTATGTTCCATGCCAGCTACTTCCTTTCTGGTTTAATTATAACTGAGTTTGCTAATACCAGTCTTGATTAATGAGCTTAATATGCAAATGTTATGATGAAACTGAAATTCTTTGTAATTGCTTGCAGACAGATTACCACTTCGAGTACACAGAGTGCGACAGCAGTGGCTCCAGATGGAGGGTGGCTGTCCCAAATCCGTCGGTGGAGTGCTCTGGACTACCTGACCCAGTGAAAGGGAAAGAATGCAGTATGTCAGCAGTTTTCATTTTACAGACCCTTACTAGCTCTTTGTGCTATTTACTCTTGTATGGCTTCTTGGCTCTGTCACTGATGTTCTGAGTGTCCCTGAGTTAGTCCTTCCCCTTCAATCTTTCCTGTCTCTTGGAGCTGTGGAGCAGGCTGTGGAGCAGGGATTGTCTTTGCAGCATGGCTGTAGAGCTCAGTATCTGTTATAGGTACCCTTGTATGCTGTCTCACAGACAAGGCATGTCTATTAAAATACCTCTTGAAGAGATGTATTTGCTTGTCTTGAGCTGCCATGCTCACAAGTTCTGCAGCTTTCCAGTTCATTTGTAGCTGTATTGACCGAAACAGTGACCAGGAGTGGCTAAACTACATTTACATAATGTCCACTTCTTGTTATCTGCATTATTTACCTAATTAATAAGCTGACTATTTAAGTAATAGTAAATGTCTTATTTGCCTGAGTTATTTTCATGATGAAACTCTTGCATTTTATTCATTTATGTATTTATTTATAAGAACTTAGTGTGTTCTCTTATCACTTGGTCCTGTGGGTTTTTTAAATGTTAAAACACTTTGTATGTTAGACAAAGGGCATATCTCAGGATATATCTGAGGACATAAGTGAACTGCTGCTCTGCAAACACACCTGAACTGTTTCCTTACTGTTCTGTAGCTTCCTAGGCTGACTGCTCTTTTCCATCACACTTCCTTGCTCCAGCAATTCTCTTCACAGAAGATCCTAGCAGTGCTTTATTTTCTCAGCAATTTGTACTAGGAGATTTAAGTTATTGTACCTGGTGAACAGAATGAACAATGACAACATCCTTTCAGTTCTGCTGCAGGAGAGGTGAGATTTACTCACTTCTGACTCTCCACCTGTAAAGGTTTATTGTTCATTTCTTATTAACATATGTTCCAGTGTGAAGTATATAAATATATTCTGTAGCAGCGTTGACCACTGATAGATTTCTAATTGCTTACAAGCATCATTTGAGAAGTTGCCTGTGTCTTTCCTGTTATTTGGGTTTACTTTCCACAGTACTAAATATAGAATCACTGTATATCCTTAGGGTGTGTTCTTGAATTACAGAAACATAGAGCTGGAAAGTACCTCAGGTGATCCCATAATTCACCCCCCAACCCAAACAGTGATAGTACCAATGACTTTTGTCATTCATGGCTGATATTTAGCTGGGCTGTTTTCAGGGACCTCTGGTGATGAAGAGCCCACAAACTCTTCAGATATTTGTTAATTTATTTTGTTCTTTTCATTTTCCTTCCTGTTACAGCTTTTTCTGCTATTGAATCTCCCTTGTCATACTTTAAACCTATTACTTTTTACTTGCTGCACTGTAAGGGAGCAGGTGTTATTCCTTCTGCTGCACAACCACTTTCAGTATACTCTGGTGTACATAGGTATAACTCATTTTTTTCTGATATAGACTATTTCTTCTTAAACCTTGTGATAAATGGTTTAAGGTCCAGCAACATTAAACCCTCTTTGACTTTCTGCTACAAATTTTGACAAATGGTGCACTTCACTCTTCATCTGCTCTTGTTTGTGTGTCTTTCTAGTCTTAAATCAGTTCCAATGAAAGTTATTGTTTTATAACAATAGATGAATCTCTGGCTTCTCCATATCTGTCACCCTGCTAGATGAGGAGAAAAATTTGCCCAGTAGATTGACTGTGATATTATACACTTAAGTCCAGGATTCTGTTAAATACACTGGAAAACTCATCTCCTCAGATGCCTCTTCTCCTTGTAGTGTTGCTGTTAAGTCCCATGGCAATTCAGCTGATTTGAGAAGCAATTGGCTATGTGACTTTTTCTACTGAATCCTTCAGATCTCATCTCTCTGGGCTCTTGGGAGTGCAGTGATGTTAATGCAGTTCTGTCTCTCTTTGTGTCTCTGTAGCAGATTATCTAGCTTCAGGAGCTGCCTGGCTATATTCTGATGGCAAAAGTAACTTGAGGTTTCTCATCTCTCAGTCATTCACCTTTTGCTTTAAGGACAACCTATCGTTCAGGCTGAAAACATGAATGTGTCAATCACTGCAGGAATGTGTAGGGAACACCCTTCTCATCTGGTTTGGCTAACATGGTGGGTTTTACTGCAAAATGTTTGAACCACTGTAAAATTTGGCAGACAGTACAGTGTTCAGTGGGTGAGATATAATGGGAGAGGCAGTTTTTGGAAACTATGTGCCCTCCAGCTCTTTAGAGTTTACCCATGGGGGTCTGTTGTTGATGATGAGTTACATTGAAAATGCTGAGAGAGGAGTATCTCCTCACTGACTTGTCACATACTCTGAGCTGGTGACTTCTGTCTCATCTAGTGGCTTCTATCTCAACTGACAACATAGCACTGAACCAATGATGTCATATATAAAAAGCAAGAATTTCTGTAGCCTGAAGACAATGAAAGGTTCTGTATTTGGGGTTGCTACAACTCACATTCTCAGTGGATCATGTACAGAGTGATATTTGTGCTACAGACTTGGGCAGGTGTTGTATACATATCTCACCAAATAGTTAATGGCTCCTTGAGATGCCTTCCTTTTCTCATAGGCCTAGTGTTATTTTAACCCAAGGCTTATCAAGAAATGCCACAGCTAAGCCATATCATTTGAGATGAGTCTTTCTGGGCATTCTACAAATTTGTTTTGTTTCTCCTGCATCTTGTAGGTCACACACTATGCCAGAGTATACTGACAATGGGTAATCATCTTGACATTTGGTAAAGTCCTGGACTCCCTTAGGTAACTCTTTCAGTCCTTCTGCCTGCAGAACTGGGGACCACAGTACAATTATCCCAGGCAGGATGATTTCCAGCTTTGGAAATCTGTTATCTTCAGAGGTTTCAGATGATATTTACTAGTCCTGAGATATAACTGAGCCAACTATGGCTCTGCTATTAAAAAAGGACTGCAGTTGTTTAGCAGCATGAGAATTTAGGGCTTTTTTTGTCTCCTTGAGGCTGGCAGGGCCCTCAGTGCTCCTTGGTGGTAGTTAGGACACAATGTATGTGGAGGAATTTGGGTGAGAAAATTATTTTTTTTGGGAACACATCTGCTACTGCTGCTGACAACAATGAACTGCTTGCAGTTGTTTTCATCTATTCAGAAATGCCTGCTGCTTGAGACTATCTACTATTGATCTTTACTGCTCCCTGAAAACAGAAGTGACTTGCAGGCAGTCATTAATTTTGGATCCTGAGAATACTACACCAACATCCCTGCTTCCAAATGCTCAGCAGCCATTCTCTTTAAATTGTGCCTGAACTAGGAATTTAAAAGATGGTATAACAATATGTTAAAAGTAGCCAATCCTCTCTGTAAATAAGTCTAGACTATGGTCTCCAGTGGAGTGGAAAGACACATGAGATTGCTAAAAATGTATTAGCTCAGTTGCCTCACATATCTGGAGCAATCTAACTGTGGCAGCAGAGCTCAGCTGGTGTTTCAAGATGTCCTCATTTGCAGGATGTTGTGTTTTACTGCTTTTCATTTGAATGAGCCTATTTAAAATTGGGTTGGGTACCTCTGTGCTCTGGTGCATTTTGAAGTGCATGACGACCTGCAAAGCACAGCTGACTGTGAGCCACTGAGAGGAACTGCCAGCATTCCCTGCAAGGGCTGTAGTCTCCAAATCATGTTAGGTTTCAGCCTCTTCTTTGAGACTTCAAAAACTTAAATCATCAAAGCTTACTTGCAGAGAAGACAGGGTCCTCTGAGAAATAAATAGTCATGGTGTTCAGAGTAGAGAAGACTTATATTTTGAATGCTTTATGACATGGTTATTACAAGAGTGGGGTTTTTTTGGCCTTTATCTTGCCATCAGCACAGAGCAGCATGATGACCCACCTTTCCCCCCTGCTACCCTCCCCTCTACTTCTCTTCCATCCAAGTGGGAGATGGGAAGAAAGAAGGATCCTCACAATGACAGATGTTTGTGATGTTATAGGAGGTTCTGCTACGCAGTGACCCCAGATAAAGGAGGGAAGGTGCAGGAACAGCTTTGCAGCACAGTAGCTTGCTTGCAATGCACTGAGTCAATATATCCTTTTCTATTTTTTGCCCTCCTCTTTTTTTCTGACCTCCTTGCCTTGTGGGGCCACAGTCATCACCACTTTCAGACCCCACATCACAGTGTCAGCCTGCATTTTGCCATTCAGTGTGGGATGATACCTCAGTGCTCACCCCATGGTACATGGCCATGCCATACTGCTCAACCACCTCTCACAGGCTTGTGTTTGTTCAGAGATGAGTCATATTTTTGTTGCTGCCACATCACAGTTATGAGGGATCCTGCAAAGAAACACATTAAAATTGTAGCAAAGATCTTGGCTAGGAAAAAGGCAATATTTATTACACCTAAAGCTACTCTGTGTGGCTCTCCTCTGCTTCCCATTTAAGACATCCCCTCCAGGCATATTCCTAGTACTGTTTTGGTACACACATGGAGGTAAGGAGCACTGCACTGAGGGCTGGCAGGCAGAGAGCCTCCCTCAGTGAGATCCAGATTTCTGCATAACTCCATTACTTCTTGACAGTTGGGAATGTGCTCAACTAATTTGGTCTTGTTCATTTTTCGTTCCAACAGATCTCACTCCAGTCTCCTCATGAGTCTGATAGCAGGAAGGGAGCTGAGCTGATAAAGATCACTGCCATCAGGGCAGTTGCTTGGTTTTTTAAACAGAGAATATTTATGGCAGTAATGGGAGTTGTTTGCTTTCAGGGCTAAGCCCTTGCCTGCACACCCTTACACCTGGCATCTCTGGAAACCCTTTGCTTTGCTGTGAGGCTGTGTGCAGTGTCTAATGGAGGCCCTGGCAGTGGGAACAGGACTTGGCATTGTGTTCCAGCTGACAGTATGCTGCAGTCTGCTTTGGTGGCCAGTCAGGCTTTTCTGCCAGCCTGACCATATGCTGCATGTTTTACACTCAGATTGGAAGTCTGATTTTGGAGCCTGCCGCTTTCCTTACATCCTTCCTGCCTGCCTGCCTTCCTCCATCTCTCCCAAATACCTGGTTCTGAGTGGGTCCTTGCTCTGCCCAGGTGCACTGATGAACAAACCTCAGCAGAGTTTGTGACCAAAAGGGGCTTAAAAGGTCATTTTGACCTCAAATTATTTTTCAATATTAACTTTCTTATTCCACAGAATATGAGTTAATTTTTGCCTTCCTAAACAACATGTTACACCTTATTTCATAAATATGTTGTATTTTTAGTGGCATTATGTGCATAACAGGGAAACTATAGTGGGAATAATAGAGCCATTTCAAAAGGAGTTGAATTTGCCATGTTAAAGGGGAAAAGGTGCTGATAGGATCAGTTTTATAGCTGGGATCCAAATGCCAGTTATATTCAGCAGATTTCTTAGAAAAGGAGGCACAGAAAGTATTGATAATATGAAAGAACTTGATCAAGTAAGGTGCTGTGGAGTTATTAATGGCTCTGCATAGCAAACTCCACCTTTACCTCATGCCATTAAGGCAGGAGGAACTTCTTTGAAATCCAATATATGCTTCAGTTTTGAGGTGAGGCATGTCAGCATGTGCCAAAGGATAAGCACCTGAAAAGCTCCACTGACTTCAGAAAATAGACTGTCCTTTGTTACAATGGACTTTACTAGGGCCTGAGAGCAAAATTTGTCCTGATTTATTGCTGTTTGTTCATCTTATTCTACCTTGTGTAATCTGCTCCTAGGATACCACAGGAGGAGACAGGAATCTTCCTCTTAATCAAAATGCTTGTAGGGCTTGAAATGCCCTTTTAAGGCTTGTAGGTTTTATAACACTTTAAGGCAGTTTAAGTGGTTTGCAGGAGTTTCACTGTTCTGTTTACATAACAGAAAACCTAAATAGAAGGCTTTGAGTTTGATGTTCTCTCCATGTCTGGTAAGATGAGTATCCCAAGCAGGTTACAAGTGGGTCTGCTCCCAACTCTCTTGAGGTCACTGGGCATCTACAAATATATGGTGTATGCACACACATATCTTTGTAGGTGGATAGTATAAAATGAATGTTATATGTCTAGGAAAACCTGTGTGCTTGGCTTACAACCTTCTGACAAAGTTTACATCTGTTCATTGTCAACTAGATTTGGATTCAGACAAATTCTGTGTAGTCTTTGTGCTTTGAATTGGTTTTTCTGGAGTTTTACTTAGAATTTTGAAAATTGACTGGTGAAGACTTGAAAATAGCAATGGTCAGTTTTAGTAGTTTCCTTGATGTTTAAATTATTGCCCATGTGGATGTGAATGTGCATACAAATACTCCCATGAGAATGGTGCTGTTTACTACACAGTCACATTTATTTGTTATCTCCAAATAGTTTGTTATGTAATTAAAAAAAAATTAAATCAGAGAGGAGAGGAAAGCACTGTGTATGTATGAGTGCATGCAGAGGACTTCTCAAATAACACTAGAAGCCATATGTACCAACCACTTTGGTTGATGAGCAACCAAAATAAGCCTGAAGGAGTCAGTGGGGCATGGAGAGCTATTCACTCACCTCTAGATACATTTCCTGCCATCTCCAGTGCTGAGCCACAGGGATAGTTGTAACCCTGGCAGTAAGTGTGCTTGCTAGCCTCTTGGTGATGATTGACTTCCTCCACTCTACACCACACTTTCATGAATGTATTGAGTATTCCAATTCCAAAACCACATCTTTTAGTGTCCAAAAGATGAAATAAAAGTGATAATAAAGCTGTCCAATGTGCCAGGCCAGCTGGAGAAAATGGTAAGAGAGGTAATGGTAATATCTAAGAGGTGAACTGGAAAAAGCACTGCTCTATTTGTATTTTCTTGGATAAAAGGAAAAGTTATGTACACTTAAGAAGAGGAAGGGTCTCTTCCACAGAAGGTACTCTTCCTCAAGTTACACTGGATTTCAGTGTGATCACATTTCAAGTCTAAACAGCCTTGACAGACTTTTTTTCTTAAATTAAGATTCAGTCTGGTTCCTGGTAACACATTGAGATATAATGACTGAAGAAAACGAATATCAATTATTCACAGCCTATTGGAGGAGTCTTGTATAAATTATTCACAGAGGACATTCTGAAGCTGGCTGAGATTATAGGAAACATTAATAATAGAGCAATGATTTCCTCTCGTCCTTTGGTTCTCCTTTTTTCCTCCTCATCCCATAAAATACTGGTTAGTCCTTGGTTGCATGTTGTGTGGACCCTGATGTTTCAGGGTATCACTGAACCAGATGCCTTTGTGTGCATGTCCTTGGCCACATTTTTCCCACTAGGTCTGTGGCATGTGTCTGCTGAGCCCAGCAGCTGTTTGGAGGGACGGCTGCATGATGCTGCCAACCTCTTACTTCCTTTCTGGGCTACATTTTTCACCGCTGCCCTCAGGAGGCCGAGATAATTCAGCCCAGACTTTGCCTGTGGGAGATGTCAGCATCTCACCTGAATCCCAGGCAGTGCACCTCTGGATGAACAATGTAGGACTGGAACAGGGAATGATGGAAAACCAGTGGTTATGGTTATTTTTCCCATGTATTTCACTGGTTTGGGTAGAATTGCTCTATTGCTACCCCCTTCTAATGTTGTTATAACCTGGCAAAATACAGTCCTGTGTCTTTTTTAAAATGGTCATGTATTGAGAGCCATGGGGATGCAGAAGGATACACATGAACATACACATGTTCAGTGGCAACAGAATCAACAGAAGAGCTGGAATAGTTTTAGCAAGAAGTATCTGTAGAGAAATGTCTGCTGAGAAGGGTGAGAGAGGCAGAAGTAGTGGGTCCTAGTGGTGTGGGAAGGGAAGTCAGCTGAGGGAAGGTGTAAGACTGAGTGGCCAGGGCTGCATATAGAGGAAAGCAATAGAATATATTACAAGTCTGGTATTGGAGGATGCCAGGCATTGAGGCAGCTTTGATTAGCCTGCTGAAATCATAAATATTCTGATCCCTCACAATGGGGTAATACCTGGGAGATATTCAACCTGAGAAAACTACTCAAGAGAAAGGTATCAGATGTCAGAAGAAGTTGAGTGGTCATACATGTTAAGATCTACTCTGTTAGTCCAGCAGTGTCCTGACCCCCAGTATCATGAAGTTAAGCAACGTGAGATTGTTAAGGTCAGTTACAAGAAGAGAAATGTGCCAACTAACATTGATCCTAGTCCACCAAAATCACTGGGAAGGCCATAGCTTTAAAAGGCTGAACATGACCATGGAGCCTGGCAGTCAAATGTCAAATGAGGCAAGCTTGTTTATAGCTTGTTTTGCCCTCTGGGGAGCCTTTTCTATGTCTACAAAGTAATTGTAAAGTGATATCAGATCTGCAAAGTAATCTACTGCAAACATTCTTTGGAAAGTGGTTACACAGTGGGCAGGTCTCCTGCTTCAGGATGCCCCACATCTGTCTGTGGTGTGTCCCAGGAGGGAAATAAGATACTGTCACTCTCAACTCAAAAGAGTTCAAGAGGAAGGGGATTAATCAGATTTGTTAGTTTGACCTCTCAGGCCATTAAAATGCATCCAATTAGGTTGATGTTGAGGCTGATCATTTGTATTTGGTGTGAGCTTCCATATGGTGTCCAGTTATAGTATGAAGCACCTGAGAGACAAAGGATCTATCACATGTCAAGACAGATTGTTCCAGCAATCTGTCATTCTTTCTATTCAAAATGTGTGTGTTATTTCCAGTTTGAATTTGTCTTGGGTCAGCTTTCAGAAGGCAGTTCTTCTTAGGCAGTTCTCTGCTTAATTAAGGAGTCCAATAGGATCCTATGTTTTCTCCCCCTCGAGATGCTTGTATATTAATCAAGTTGACTCTCAATCTTCTTTTGATAAACTAAATAAACTAAGCACTTTAGATGTCTTACTGCAAGACACTACCTCTAATTTTAAAGTGTTTCAGGTTTCTGCAGGCAGGGTCAGTGCTCCTTGCCTTCTGTACCTTTGACTCTTAGAACACACTGAGTTTGAGTGGGCTCAGGCTTGACAGCAGCCACTCAGCTACTGACTTTAATACTGTTCCATTTCTCTTTGCTTGCAGATCATTGATAAAAATGTGGACAGCCATCAGAGTCAGTCCTGGGGCAGGTAGAACTGCCTCTTCTCCCCTACTCAGTGTGGTTTCCCACTGGCAGCCCTGTCTGAGATCTGTTACTCAGGCAATTCTTAATCCAGTTAAGATGTGTCTTACTGGTATTGTGTATACTACCTTTTTCATCGGGATGACATGTAAAACTCAGTTAACTGTATTAGAAACCCTAAGTCTATTACACTCACTCAGTCACCTTTATCAAGTGACTTGTAATCCTTTTAAAGAATGAAATGAGGTCTGTTTGATGAGACTTATACAACAGTTCCAGTGGCTATTAGTGGTGTAACTCTTGTTAATTTTTTATGAAGTGAATCTGGTGTCAACTTTGTTGCACACATGTATGAACATGTGTGGCAGCTTGCAGCAGTATCTCCTGAGCAGTTCTTTAAAGCATCTTTTGTGACAAAGACTCTTCACCTGTACAAACCACAATATTTTTTTCTTCTGTATTTATTTTCAGACAGCTACAGCTGCAAATCACCCATAATGGCATCAATTTCACTGGAGCTACTGAAGGCACCAGTGTATCCAGCACTACAGTGTGTCATGCTGTTCCTAATTGCCTCTGAAATTGTTCTTGCCCATGATAGGGCAAGTCATGAAACCTTTTAATGTGCTTCACAGTTCTTTTCTTCACAGAAAGAAAGAAGAAATTCAGTCTTCACAATGTGCATTGCTCTAAGTTAGTGTGTAGTGCCCCAAATGATATTTGAAAGGTGTAATATGAAATTTTGCAGTCAGAGGAAATAGTGATGTCCAAACAGGATCAACGGGGTTGATTCTGGAAAAGATTTCCAGATTGCCTACAAGATTTAGCAGCCTTAGTTTTGTTTTCTGAAACATGGAAGTTGTTATTGAATAGACATGGTTTTTTTTTTCTGAAAATTTAGTGTAAGATGCTTAAACAAATAGGCTCTGGGGTTGGGGGCAGACAGTGTTCACAAATGCTAACTTTAAGCCAGCAGACTAATTTTCCCTCTGGAGTTTGAAGCAAGAGGGAAGGTTTAGTGGAGGATGACTCAGAGCACACATCTAAAATGTATGATTTAGATTTCTGAAACTTCAAATTGCACCTCAACCTCCTATGTGGTAATGCTGTCCTTCTCATTGACAGCATCTTGTGTGTCACCCTCACAAACACAGCAGTGTTGCAAAAATGTCAACTGTTTCTGTGGACAACAGGTCCCTGGTCAGCACTGGATCTGTGCTCAGCTAAGTCTTAGTGAGATGGAGCAGCCACAGGTAAGGCAAAGCATCAGTGCCCTGGGACAGATCATGTCTGTGCCTTGTCCCCTGGCACGTGCCTCCTGGCCCATTGTGGGGGACATCTGCTCTGCAGGGTCCCCCTGGGCACAACCACAAGCTGCCTGTCTCCAGCTGGGACAGACTCCTGAGCTGATGCTGCTTAGATTAATGAGGGTTTGGCCTGGCTTTTGGTCTCCCTCCTTGCTGGAAGAGCAAGTTGTGCTATACTAGGGGAGGAGACCGTGTCCGTGCTTGTCACACGCTGTGTTTCCTCCTCATCCCCCTCCAGCTGCTCCTGGCTGCCTGGAATCAGACCAAAGGATGCATCTGTTCTGATGCTGAGAGTGGTTTCTGTTGCCATTAGCCACATTCAGCCCCATATTGAACTAGGCAAGCAGCTGGCATGCTCAGGGCTGGTTTGCTTGCAGGCATTATGTGTTTTGATGGGAAATGCTGCTGCCTTTGAAATATGATTCTTAGAAAAGGGAGAGAAGGTAATTCCCCACCTAAATAAGAAAAAGGCTCAGTCTCCTGGATGGCAGGGTCCTGTGCAGAAGCCTGGCTGATCTCTTACTGATCTCTCTTTATCTCTAAAATGGTCAGGTTGCAAGGAGTTAAAATATATTAGTTTGGTTAAAGCAATGATCTCTGCTAAACCTTTGATGGAAATTATATGGGTTTAATTTATATGTTGGAAACAATTGTCTCCCCAGCTTTCTCCTGTGCCTCTGGTGAATACCTGGAGATGAAGAACCAGGTGTGCAGCAAATGTGCAGAGGGAACCTACTCACTGGGCAGTGGCATCAAGTTTGATGAATGGGATGAGCTTCCAGCAGGATTCTCCAATGTGGCAACTTTCATGGACACAACAGTTGGCTCAGCTGAGAATAAAGCTGACAGTTGTAACAAGTAAGAAGTTGTCTTTGCACCTGGGTAAACCTGAGACATCTCAGCAGTGCAAAGCCAGCTTAATGACTTATCTGAGCACTCCAGAGGGTAACCAGCCCAACAAGAGTGGCTGGGAAGTGAAATGTAGCCGTCTCTTTGCTGTCATCATGTTCTCCTTGGGCTCATCAGCAGCTAGAGAGTCTAAAAGCAGCCAGGAGCTGCTCTTATTTGTAACTAGAAAGCTCCAGGGTCATGGTATAGTAAATGTGGCTAAAAGGTACTTTCACAGCCTACTTAGAGACCCGTGGTGGTTGCAGAAGGTTGTTTCTGAGTACAACTAAAAGCATGTAGGACCTATGGATCATTAACCTTTTCTGTGTAAGCTGGGTCCCAAGTTTCTAGTAGTGTATCTTTTCTCATACACAGTTTTAAAGAAGAATATATTTAAATGAAAAATAAATGGGAATCCATTAAGAACTTTATAAATTCACTGCAGTTAGCTATTGGGGGATTCTGGGCTCTTTATTAAATAGCATGTTTTTATATAGTAGGGTAAGAAAAGTCTCTTCAGTGTCTGTAATCTCAGCTGAGGCTTGTTTTGTTTATGTTCATCAGCTCTTCATGGACACCTCGAGGGAATTACATAGAGTCAAACAGGGATGATTGTACAGTTTCTCTCATCTATGCTGTGCACCTGAAGAAATCTGGTTTTGTCTTCTTCGAATACCAGTACATTGACAACAACATCTTCTTTGAATTTTTTGTAAGATCTTTTATATGGTGAATCCAACCTTATATTGTAAGAATTTAATCCAGACAAAGACCATTAGAAACATCTTTTTCCTCCCTTTACATACCCCATATGTCCATAGCTGGTTATTACTGAACAGAATTCAAAAAAAAACCACAAAACCCCCTTTTTTCTGACACTTACACTGTCATTGTCATTTATTTCAGCTTCAAAACTCAGGCTACACTGATCCCATCTGCCTTGTGTGGAGATTTTTCTATTAGGGGTCATGACTGCTCCTGTTAGTCCAGCCTTTTATAAGACAACCGCTTGTGGTAGATGCTTTAGTTTGGAGGTGTTTGACTTGAGATACCTTTGAAGGGACTGGTTATTTAAAAAGACTTATTCCAAGGTAGGCATCCAGAACTTTTTCTTTAGAGAAGACAGCTAGGAGAAGAAAGAAGTGGACTGCTGTGAGGCCATACACCAAACCCTGCTGCAAGGAAAGGCTGCTCAGGTGTGCTGGATCTGGGCTGGAGACAGTCGATGTCACAATTCTGCCAGGGCAAACTCTCCATTGCATATTGCTTCTTCCTTGAGAATGTTAGACTCATCCCTAGTGAGGCCACATGGCAGGGAACCAAAGAAGTGGCAGGGAACCAAAGATGTGGCAGGGAACCAAAGTCATAGCAGATAGTGGCTGCAAAGAAAGCAGTTTGTCTTCTAGCTTTGGCCCATCCACTCCTACCTCCCCTCTGACTTAGAAGCCCATGACCTCTTGGTTTTAGAGGATTTGGTCTTGGTGGGCTCAGAACAAGGGAGGAGGCAGGCAAGACAAGATGCTCAGCATCTGAGTCTGACCAGACAGTGAGATGACAAGGCTAAAATCTCCTCTTTCTGCTCAGAGGTGGTTATTAGAGACACTAAGCTGCTAGCAGGTTTTGACTTTTTTTTTTCACAAGTAAGGCTGCTGCTGTCCTAAATATGCAGACAGGAGGAATGAAGCTGAATCTTACCATTCCCAGACAGCAATAATTATGCTGAGAGAGAGATGCATCTGATTGCAGCCACTGATCTTGTGTTTTTATTAACAGATACAAAACGACCAGTGCAAAGAGATGGAGTCCACAGCAGACAAGTGGGTGAAGCTAACAGACAATGGAGAATGGGGCTCTCATTCTGTAAGTGTGCAAAAAAATTCCTTCATGAAGCTTTTTTTCCCCATTTATAGATGTCTATGATTTCTTCTGAGCAGACAGCAAAAAAAGGCCAGATCCTGTGAATGCATCTGAAGAAGTACTTATTTTCTAGTACTGAGGCAAAGCCACCAAGATCTCTAAGGGACTGATCCCAAAGAAAATTATGTAGATGCAGAACTTTGTATTGATTTCCCTGGGCTTTATGACCTGAAATGGATTTCTACAAATCCACACACCACAGTCCCTCTGCATGGCTGTAATTGAAATGTTCTGCAACAGTTGTTTGCTCATAAGAACACAAGATTATTCCCTTGTGCTCAGCAGAGTGGCAGGAGTGCTGTGTTCACATGGAGGCAGGCAGGATGGACATTTTATTCTGAAGAGAGTTCAGAAGAGCTGGACTGCACCCACCTTGTGGTCTGCAGTGACATACCCAGTTGAAAAGCAAGCTGGCAGCACCAAGGTGGCTTATGCAGCACTGATATGAGCATGTCCACATTGAGAGCAGCAGCCCTTTGGGTGGCCTGTGACCCAGCTGCCTGTGTCTGATCAGAGCACAGACCACATGTTAGCTCATGGTGACACCTGGCTTCCGCTACACCGTCATGCCCTAGTTCCCAAAGCCATACCAGTAAAGGCGCAGCATTGGTGACATGTTTCCAGAAGGAAAAGGCTTTTTATGGGAATAGACAGGAGCCTGGTCTCTGTTTTCCATGGTCTGCTTATCTTCCAGGAGGAGAAAGCATATTCCTGAGCCAGCTCTGGTTGTCAGTGCCTGTTAGCTCAGGTGCGAGCCCCATGCGACTCGCATCAGAAGGCAGGAGAGCTGGGTGACTGACACAGACTGAGAGATAGATCTGAGGCCGGGGCATCTACTTGGGTGAGCTGGGAGAGGTATACAGTGTCTGCACAAGTGATGATGCCATTTGAGGTCATCAACTGGGATATGCAAGTATCTCCACTGATTATGAAGGTTGCTTGAATGCCTCGCTGAAATGTAGACACATAAACTAGGTGAGATGACTATTCTGGCTCTCAAGAGAACTCAGAGCTCAGTTTTCCAGTAGCTGCAGTCTCTGCTTTCAGCATGCTAATCCTGCTGCACCAGAAATGATGCTGAGTATCTCTCTACACCACACAAGGTGATGTTCAGTTCAGTATGGTCCCAGTTCTTCTGTCACCTGTGGTAACTCAGCTCTCCTCTGCCTCCCTGAATAATAGCTGTTTGAGGAGTGGGAGGTACAATATGCTGTCTTTCCACTTTGCTGAACTTTGGACTCTTTATCCTAAGTGAACAAAAACTGTGATCTTGCCAGGCCTGTAAATCTCTTTATCCTGAACACTTACACAACTAGAGTTAATTCCTCCCTTTGCATGAAAATACAGCACCTTCAGGCCAGTATCAATGTATTGGTGGTAGGCATCTTGCACTGGGCTACTAGAGCTAGTACAGCTTTGCAGGCCAAGCAGACTCTTGGTATACCTTCTGCTTTTACTGAGTAGACTGATACTGTAGTTACACAGGTGAGTTGAAGGCAGCTGGAACCAACACTACTGCTGCAATAAGTGGTCCTACCTTCCTTCTGTCCCTTATCCCAGCCATGGAACCCAACCACCCTTTCTGTGCCAGCACTGGGATTGTGTAGCTGCTTGCTGAACCATGCTGTGAAGACAAGTAGGTCAAAGCAGTTGGAAACGAGGTTGTTTTCTGCATCTCATCTGCTGTTCAGGGTCAGAAATGGGCAGGAGGGATGGGACTGCTGCTAAGGACATTCATGGCTTGTGCCTGGCTTACTGATCATGATGCTACAGTGTTAGAAACAGGCAGAGCTTGATTTTTGAAGGCTATTAAAAAACCTCACTTGTGAGCCTGGATCTTTGAACTCTGTGTCGTGTTGAATTTCTGTATAAAAGTGTATCTCAAGGCTTTAAAAACAAGCTGATTGACTGTATCTGAACAAAGAGCTAGAGATAAAATTCTCCTGAGTGTCAGGGGTAGCTAGATAAAGGCAGGAATAACTTTTCCCCAGTTTTGCTTACAAGGTCAGAAACAGCACTTAGTGTTTTTCTGTAAAACTAAAGCATTGAGGAGCCTTTTTATGAAGCCCAGTTTGGCATTCCCCAGAGAGGTTTCCACAGCATCTGCCTAGCTGTCTCCCCATTACTTCTTTACTCACTAAGCAGCTTAGGAAAAGCCATGATTGCTTCTAGGATGCAAGAAATCTGAGTAATGAAAGTAAGAAATAAAACAATTTCTTGGTGAAGGGATGTCTGCTAAATTTCATGTGTGTTGCTGCAGGTAACTCTGAAATCAGGCAGCAATATATTATACTGGAGAACAACAGGGATTCTCATGGGGTCCAAAGTAGTAAAACCAGTTCTGGTGAAAAACATCACAATTGAAGGTAAGTGATATTTGTCTTATCTCTTTGTCTTATCTCATGCTTTTGTCTCAGTGTTTGCCAAGTGCCGTTTCTACTGATGTGCCTACAGCACTGAAGTGATTTTTTTTTAGCCTCCTTGTCCCCTGTCTCCTCCTCTAAAATGTACAAACTGAACAGGAAACACACATAAGGCTAAAGAAGTAATTTAGCTGGTAAATGATGCCGTCTACTGGAGGAGACCGACTTAGCAAATATGAGAGAAAAAGGAATGAACAGATTTTCTTTAATCTAGTTAGAAAGACCATGCTTATTGGTAAACCTCTCTATAGTGATAAATGGATATGTATATCATAACAGTGACTTTTAAATTACTATTTAAATGAGTTACTTAATATGGGATTGCTCTTTTAGTCCTGTTCTAAGTGTAATTGAACTTGGAGTGTCATATAAGGTTCTCATGTGAGTTGGACTTGCATTGAGAAGCAAAGATTAAAGACCTAAATTATGAGTCAGTACAGCCAAAAACATCTAAAGTGAGTGGTGACAGTTTGTGATTTTTAAGCTGTTTTATGCATCTGGCTTCCTTTCCCCCAGAAGCAGGTAGGCAGTAGGTATGGACCATGACTCTCTATTTCAGTGCTTTACCTGTAATTTATCCTACAGGAGTTGCATATACGTCTGAATGCTTTGCATGCAAGCCTGGTACCTTCAGTGACAAACCAGGTTCATCTGGCTGCCAGGTGTGTCCAAGAAATACTTATTCTGAGAAAGGAGCTAAAGAGTGCACCAAGTGTGATGAAGATATGTATTATGCAGGTATATAAATCAAATGGGCTAAACAGAACCAGGAGAGCCTGAGTATATAAGGTCATAAGCTGTTTCTGTGTGCAGCTGGGAGAATGGTTATATCCAACAATGAACTTTAGCCTCCAGTTGATATGCAAAAGGAAAATGAAGATGTGACTTCCCAAAAGCAGCAGAGGGCATGTATATACTTAATGGGCCACAGTCTATCTTGGTTAAGGTCATAGATTCATAAAATGGCCTGGATTGGAAGGGACCTTAAAGATCATCTAGCTCCAACCCCCCTGGCCAGGGGCAGGGATGCCACCCACTAGACCAGGATGCCCAGGGCCACATCCAAACGGGTCTTGAACATTGCCAGGGATGGGGCATCCACAACCTCTCTCGACAACCTGTTCCAGTGCCATCTGTGTTCACATGAGAGGATGAAGGTCTTTATGACCATGAAAGGAACAGTTCTTCTGAAGGATAATAACAGTCATGCTGTGCCCTCTTGTGGTAATTTGTGTTATCTGTTGACAAGGAATTCGTTTCATTGCCTTCAGACTTGTCATGTTTCGAGGAACCTCCCTTCCAAATCATCTCCTGTCCTGTCCCTGCTCCCAGTGTGGTTGGGAGATGTGACGATATAGTTGCAAACCCTAGTTCCCAGAGTCCTTGGCATTCTTAGCTGTGGTTAGATGTGACCATCAAAAAAACGGGACACAATCAATTCTTCATGGTCAAAATGTCTTGTCTTCCTGGTAGATGTTTTATAAGAAAGTTTTTTAAGAATCAGTAACTGATCACAGCACTTGCTCTTGTAGATTAGGCAAATGCCTGGGGGCCTGTGCCTGTGCTTATGATGGGAATAGAAATTTTGCAAATGTATCTGGGGAGAGGAAAAATAGGGTCAGTTTTGTAAGGAATTTTCTAATGGGTTTCTAGATTGTTTTTGTTCTTTATCAAGTGAGAACACATTCCTGTGATTGGCAAACTACACACATTACTTCTTGGAAGTAAAGCAGTGGGATGAGTGTTCTGGTGAACCCCTGGTTATACTGAATCAGAGAACTTCAGTGTGACAGTACAAGCACACCTGGTATTTTCTCTGTTCCCCCACTTCAGTTCAGGGGAAGATTATGTAGACTCCATGAAGAGTTTGATTTTTCATTGTTGTTTTTTATTTTCCTGCTGACTCTTTTTCATCTCCAGAGTTTAAGCTCTTTACAGTTGTTTGCAGAGACCATTTGATGGTTTAACATCCTGTTCCTCACCCTTCCTTTTTAGATGAGGGATCCAGTGCATGTATAGACCGTCCTCCATGTACAAACAAAGACTTTTTCCAGATCCATACACCATGTGATAAGGAAGGAAAAGTAAGTAGAAAGCATAATACTATTTTTAAACTCATTGAGTTTACTGTGATCTCTTGATTCGAAAATAATGTAGATTTTATAGGCATCTCTTTCTCAGTTGCTGAAGGGACTGGAGATGAGTTGGGAAAGCTCCTGTGTGGTTTTTGACATTTGCTCAGTAGGTGAAAATAGCTGGAGAGAAATTGAGGGCTTTACAAAGAACAGCCAAAAAATGGAGAAAAAAATGCAAAACCTGTGGTTTTCTCTGCTAACAGGTGCCTTCCCAATAAAGGGATTCTATAAGGCAGAAGTTATATTTTGGGTTACTGAGGTTAAAATGCAGAGATTACCTAAGTATTTATTATAATTATTTATCTGATGTTCCTCAGAAACATTTTAATGAGAAAGTTCACTAGATACATAAAAATGAACAGTATTAATAGTTTTAAGCTTCACATTTTTGGTTTACTCTTGAAGTCTGATATCTTGGAATCACCTGTGAACCCAATCACTTCTGTTTCCCTTCTCCACCCTTCCCTTTATTGTCCTGGATGTGTAACGTCTGTTTTTGGCCTAAAAAATTAGGAACAACCTAATTTCATTTCTAAGGGGGGCCTTGATTGGTGCATCTGGTCCTAAAGCTTCATAACACACTGTGTGAGTTCAGTGTCTTCTCCTTCCAGACTCAGATCATGTACAAATGGATTGAACCCAAGATCTGCAGAGAAGATCTCCCCAATGCATTGACCCTACCTCCTTCTGGAGAGAGAAAGGATTGTCCACCCTGCAATCCTGGCTTTTACAACAATGCCTCATCTTCCTGTGCTCCTTGCCCACCAGGCACCTTTTCAGATGGGACACAGGGTAGGAGTTCACAAAAAAAATTGCTTATGTCCCCAAAAGCAGTTGTCTGCTTGCATGTGACTTAGTTTAACGACACCTCATTGTAAGCCAGAGTTCATTTGACACAACATACTTAGTTAATAATATTGGAGAGAGGGAGTTGTATATATGTTTTCTCTCTGAAGTCCTTTCTTATCAGGGATTGCTACTCTAAGTTGACCTCTTGTGTTCTGGATGCATCTCTTAGCTGATGTAAACATCCTGAGGGTTATTTTAAGGAATTATCAGAAGGGAATCGGAACTTTACAGTCAGTAATTCCTCCTCACCCATTCTCCTGTCAATGCCAAGATCTCCCTTGTAGAAAACTCATTCTAAGCACTGTCAGATGAGTACTCTGCCACAATTGCTTAGCCTAAGGCTTGTTGATTTTGACCTGTATTGGCCCAGTCATCACCTACAGCATTTTGTCGGAACTCGTGTTTCCCAGTGTGATCAAACCTTCAGCTGAAACCATTAAAAAGGAAGTGTGGCTTGGGGGATCATTTGTAGATTGCTTACCACAAGGTTATGATCTGCTTTTAAAAAATGCTGGTCTCATTTCCATTCTCCTGGTCTTGGTAAGTCTTTGACTGTTAAATGATGAAGAAATACATTATTTTCTTTGCTCGTTACTTACCTCCAAGAGTGAAAAAGTAATACCTACCTTCTTTGAAACACTGCCTGAGATGTGCTTTGGCTATGTGATTTCCTTTTGCTGCTCTCTTGCTCTGTAGAATGCAAAGCCTGCCCTGCTGGGACTGAACCAGCTCTTGGGTTTGAGTACAAGTGGTGGAACATCCTGCCAGGCAACATGAAGACGTCTTGCTTTAATGTTGGCAACTCCAAGTGCGATGGGATGAATGGTGAGCCAAACTGCCTGGGTTGTTCCATGCCTTGCTGTGGTAGAGCACCCATCAAAATGAGTATGCACTCTGCTGCATGAGTCACAACAGTTTCCCTCCTTTTCAAGCACCAAGCTTGAAATTTGCTGTAGGAAACAATGTCACAATGCCACAAAGAAGGAATAAAAAATCCCATGTATACCAGAAGAGGGCAGGAGCTGCAGCTTCTGTGAAGTGTCCTCATCCAAGGACCTATCCCACAACACAATGCATCTGAATATCCCCACTGAAAAAACACAATTGAGTGACTTTTATCTAGTTTATGTCCTTTTATGTTTTGGGATAACTATGCCCATCGAGGTCATATATAATTCTTTTGGAAAACTGAATTAAACTCTGTGGTTTTGTTTATTCAGCTCTCGGAGCTTGCTTTCTGCCCATGTGGTAAGATTGCAGCTCACCAGTAAAAATAATCCTGTTTGGGCCTTCTCCCACATTCAGGCTTCTCTGAATGATTTTCCTCAGCCTGATCCACCCTGTCAAGCTGCTATAACTCAAGCTTTGAATTATGCACATTGAGCAGACAGGCACTGAGGCATACGCTTAATGCTTAACACATAGATTTACTAATTTGTCTGTTTTAAGGCTGGAAAAGATCAGATGGATCACCCCCCTGGAGTGGCACAGCACAGGACAGGGAATTTCAATAGCTTTGCTGATTTCGTGGTGACACTTGCTTATAAAATCAGCAGTTCATACAATTACTAAAATTGCTTTAAAAAGTGTAGTAAGAGACTTTTTTTTTGCCATATGACCCAAACCCCACTCATTTTCTTGATTATTTTTTCTTTTTTTTATCCTGTGAAGGTTGGGAAGTGGCTGGTGATCACATACAGAGTGGGGCAGGAGGCTCTGACAATGACTATCTTATCTTGAACCTGCACATCCCAGGATTTAAGTAAGGAACAGGATTTTTTTTTCACCTACTTCGCATTTATCTCTCAATTTCATATTACCCTGGAATGAAAGCAGTTTTTCTTTCTGAAGTGCAATGATGTCATGAATGAGAGAGAGGAGGAAACCTGGATTTTCTACTATGTCCCCAGTCAACCTATTGCAGCAGAAAATTCTGTAAGACCTTGGTTTTTAGCAGTGTTTGCTTCAGTCAACCTTGCTTTCAGCAGGTCAGCTTTCTGGAAACTGGGGGAAAATATTCCAATCCCTTTGTTTCTAAATTATCCCAATGTCCCATCTAAACCTGCCAAGGGGTAGATATTGGGGTTTTACAGAAACCCAAGTTACTTCACACCGTGGCTCTGGGCAGCCTGCACAATCTGTGCTTTCCTGGGAGCCAGTGGAGAGATGCAGGCATCTCAGACAGGATGAAATAGTTGCTCTTTCTTTGTTAGAAGAATGAGCTTAGACTCCTAACTCAGACCAGGTGCCAAATATTAAGAGAGGTAAGGTATGGCAAAATGAATCTCGCCCTCCCTTTGCTGTATCTCAGCAGAGGGGATTGTGACTTCTTACACCAAATGAGCAAACCCTGATTTTTCAGTCAATCAATCAGTCTTCATAGGATCAATACCAGGTTAGAAGGGATCTCAAGGATCATGTAGTCCAACCTTTCTTGGCAAAAGCATGGTCTAAGTAAGTTGGGCCAGCCCCTACCTATCTGAATCTTCAAATGTCCAGTGCTGGGAGCTCCACCAGTTCCCTGGGAGGTTATTGCAGTGACTCATTGTTCTTGTGAAAAAATTTCCTCTTGTGTTTAATCAGACAGCATGAGCAACAGCAATTAAAACAAGAGAAGTAAGAAACACATCTGTGGAAAAAATCAAGTGTCTCAGTTTACTGTTTGCTGTTTAGCACTTCACAGGAGAGCACTCTGAGTACTTCTGATTAGCATGGAACTCCTGAAAGCATCTCCCACCAGGGTGGGGTAGATATAATCAAATCAGTGTAAATCACTTAAAGCATGTAATGCATTTAAACCATAAGATTCCTTACCAATGTGGTCAAATTTGGGTGTTGATTATAAGGAGGGGAGACACAAACAAACAAACAATAACACTGCTGTCCCCGATACCTAGTTCAGAGCTGCTGTGCAAACCTGGCCTCCAGAGTTCTGCAAGGGTAGGTTTTATGTGACAGGACTTTGGTGGTTTCCTCCTTGTTCACAAAGCAATTTGAATGATTGACTGCTGCCTGTCTGGAGAGCACCTTGTAAATGTCTTGTTCCTTTTCTGTTAAACAGACCTCCGACATCAGTGACAGGAGCAACTGGGTCAGAACTAGGACGGATTACTTTTATTTTTGAGACCATCTGTTCAGCAGATTGTGTGCTCTACTTTATGGCAGTAAGTAAGACCTCTCCATGACTGAGGACTGAGCCTGTTATTCCACATGTCACTCTAATACCTCTGCATAGGCATGACTTATGCACTTGGTTTATGATGACTAAGATTAAGCATGACAATCATTTAATATCTGCAGCAGGAAGGATTTAATGAATGACCTAGCAAAATTCCTCCACTCCCTGAGTTGGGAACCATTCCAGGTTATTGGTTTATTTTAAAAGAAATCATTGAACAACAAAGAGCCAAGTTTTCCCCTGTTAAACAGACTGATAAAATTCTCAGTGTCTCTTGTTCAGTCAAGTTAGCCTCCAGAAGTTTAGTAGTCACAAGCTAAGAGGGAGGACAGAGGAATGGGAAATGAAAAACTAGGAAATTTGGACATGATCTTGTCAGTGACCCAGGGGATCACTTTTGTTTGTGAAAGAAAAGTGATGTGTTTTTTTTACTTTTCTTTTCTGCTTATTGGAAGTCCATCACCTGAGGAATGTAACTGTATCCATGATGGCTCCCTCACCCCTCCCACTGCAAAGGGAACCTGGTCCTGTTCTGTATTCAATGGTACTTTAAAGGAATCTGCTCTTAATTTAAAGAGAATTAAGTGGAAATGTCATGTTAATTTAGAGGAATCTGTTTTAAAGGGAAAGCATCTTTCACTGGAACATTTACAGCTGATGGAGAATAAGAAATATGAATGTAGATTGAACAGGTTTTTGTCTTGTAAACTTTGGTGCCGTCTTACTGGCCTCAGTTTTGTTTCACTAGAGAGACCAACAAAGTGGGTATCTGAAGATGGGGAAAATACTATTTTTCTTTGAAATTTGGCCTTCCCCTTTCTGTTCTCTGATACACACATTTTATACATGAATAGGATTTCGAATCTGAAAGAATCACTGTGCTGAGTTTGTCCTCTTTATATTTATAACCTGCCATAGGACTTTGAACTGTTGTTTGAACTAGAGCATCTTTTGGAATAGACACCATTTGCAATTGAAAATTTGTCAGTTATGGAAAACAGAATAAATGTATTTGCTCTCCTTTGTTAAATGTTAAATGCAATTGAAAAGTCCTTTATATTTGTTAATCTGTATACTATAAAAGCCAGGTGTTTAGTGTAGCATGACCACACTTTTTGTTTGGTTTCTTTTTTTGCAATTTTTTTAAATTCTGTGCATTTTATAGGATGTTAATCGAAAAAATACCAATGTGGTGGAATCATGGGAAAGAAGTAAAGAGAAACAATCCTACACTCACATCATCTCCAAAAATGCTTCCTTCACATTCACCTGGGCCTTTCAGAGAATAAACGAGGGCCAAGATGTAAGTACTTCTTCATGCACAGAGCTTTACAGCACAGCTTTCCTTGGACACTCAGCACCAGAGTGCTTGCCCTCCATTGAAGATCATGAGCTTCTTGTTAGGAGTGAGTGGCTCTTACTGTACAGCAGCCCTTGGGAGGCAGCTGTGGATAAACCATCCATTTTGAAAGACAGGTGCATGCATAAGTCAATGCCTGTATTGATGCACTGGTGCACAGAGCTGTGCTTAGTGTCCAAGTGCAATGGTGTGATGACAGCAGGGTGGTTTCCTTGTCTCTTGCTCCAGAGCAGACAGTTCATCAATGACATGGCAAAGATCTACTCCATCACAGTGACCAACGCAGTGGATGGAGTTGCCTCTTCTTGCCGGGCCTGTGCACTGGGATCTGAGCAGTCTGGCTCATCCTGTGTGCCGTGCCCGGCAGGGCACTACATCGAGAAGGAGACCAGCCAGTGCAAGGAGTGTCCAGCCAACACCTTCTTGTCCATCCACCAAGTCTATGGCAGGGAAGCCTGCATCCCATGTGGGCCTGGCAGCAAGAGCACCAAGGTACAGAAACTGCGTGCCTATGAGCGATGGGCAGACAGGGTTTCTTGGGATATAAGCTCTCAAAGGGCCAGTTTAGTGCTTTCCTACAGATACGTGACTTGTGAGCATTGGAGTATAATCATAACCAATGATCCCACTTGTCCAAATATGTCTTAATTTCTGCTTGTAAATATGTAATAAGAAGATAAAATTGACCACCAGCTCAAAAAAAGGTTCATTTCAAGAAGCTGTACTGCAGACGGTGTAAGAACAGGGCAAGCATATATGTTACTTCCACCTAAAATTGTCCCAGACTCCTGCTGCTTTAGACTCAGGGACTTCCTCAACTGTATGATATTTCTGTGCTGTTAGACAACTGTAACAAGTTCCTCTTATATGGAATTGCCCTTAAGCCTAGATAAACATTTATCATCTGTGGCATCCTTTGACAAGGAGCTGTGCAGGGACATGAAAAACTGCTCCAATTTCTTCATATTTTGGCTGTCTTCAGCTGGGTTCATATCCTGTCACTGTTTATTGAGCTATTTCTTTTGTTTCCTTTGCAATATGCTAGTGTAACTGAGGCCATGATCTGGTCTATCTATGGGGCTTTAAGCTGGGACATTGGGATCCTAAAAGTACCCACAACAAAACAAAGCAAGAAACTGCATTTTCTTGGCTTATACAGGGGATAGCAGAAAGGCCAGACTTAGGGGGACATTAAAGTCCTGATATGTGATTGCAAGGGACTGAAACAGAAATGGGACTTCTCCCAAGGGAAAGGTCAGTTAAGGAATAGGACAAAGTTCCCCTCCATCCTTATAAGATAAATCAGTCCTGTCTGTAACTGCTTGCTTTAAGTCCCAAGTGAATGTTTTGCTGCTGATCCATAACTGCTCTTTATTGGATGCCTCTCCTTCTCTGAAGGACCACTCTTCCTGCTTCAGTGACTGCCTGCTGTCATACATCAAGGATAACCAGAGCCTGAATTATGATTTTAGCAACCTCAGCCAGGTGGGCTCATTGATGAGTGGACCCAGCTTCACTTCCCGAGGGACAAAGTTCTTCCACTTCTTTAACATCAGCTTGTGTGGGAATGAGGTGAGATCAGCTGATGTCAAGGGTTGTAGGGGATTAACCAATTTGCCACTCTGTGGGATCACACTGAGACACAACAAGGAGTGCTTTTACTGACACCATGTAAAAACTTCCCTTTGGAGCTTGCTTGGCACTGCAGGAAGACTTTTGAGCAGCCAAGTGATTTTCCAGAGCAGAGATGACAATGTTTTAGGTGTAAGTAATGCTCAGAAGAAAATCCCTGTCACAACCCTACCTTTTCTTAGTTCTTGTGCCTTCAAGTCACTTGGGTCACAACCCTGACCTTTTTGTACTGTCACTGAGGAACTCAAGTGAAGAGTCTGTGTCTTTCAGTTGCCAATTTTTTTCCATATATTTCCCTTGTGACATGACTGGAGATGTTGCTGTCAGCAGAGCCCTTGATCACCCTGCTCTCTGCCTGTGGCCAAGGTGCCTGCTGCTGACTTTTAATTGCAGCCTTTTAAAGTGGTGGAAAACTGTGTTTAGTCCATGAGTGCAAAGAGTCTCTGCTCAGAGTAAACTTTTTCTGTCTGGGTCTTAGACTGTACCAGACCATGTTGTAACATACATAAATTGAAGTTTTGGAGCAGTACCAGTGATGTGTATTGTCCCATTAAAGCCAATGTAGATTAATGTTCAGGCCTGTGAACTTCTGGAGTCTCTTTCCCATGTACCAAAGGGTTTGCATGAATTGAGGCAAATGAGTTATCACATTTCTTTACAGTGTTTTGCGTACTTTAAGACTTAAATGTGTATTTAACTACTATGTGGGTTAGAGCTGCTGACAACTAGATCCACAAAGGTACAGATATGCCCACTCCCCTGTGGCTCTGATCTCCATTTTCCCAAGCTACTACCATGGCACTGCAGTATTGCCAACTACATGATTAGGTCATGAATGCTTGGCATTTTGTCAGGACAACTGAGTCTGGTGATTTGTCTTTCATTACTGTTGCTCTGATTCTAGCACTGTTCTTGACATGTGACATTAGTGCAGCCTTGAAGGCTATATATCTGTTTAGGGATTTCATGTATTTTTGCTTTGAAAACATTTTATTTGGATTAAATCTCAAATGAAGAGGTATTCTACAGTGTATTATTTAAAGGCAAGGAAAATATGGTTTTCCTTTGCAAGCCATTTTATTATGCTCTGCAAGTAAACTCTGTGCTGTCAAGATAAACAAAGAAGAGTGCTTTGTAGCATAGGTTTCTGATAAGACACATACCAGAGGGGACATTGTGTTGTTGGGTCTGTACAAGGCTTTAATCAGACCTTTCACATTGGCACATTTTGTTGTTGCTATTTGTCCCTCTCATGACAGAAACATTAAGTTGTTTTCAGGGGGTGGTAATGGAATTCATGCAGTTTGCAATCAGGAAGTTTGCAATCTCTCCCAAACTTTTTTGTGTCTTATCAACAATCAACAGCTTCACTATTTTCTCCTGATTGTCCACAGGGGAAGAAGTTGGCTATTTGCACTGACAATATCACAGATGTTACTCTGAAGGACATGGTTGCAGAATCAGAAGATTTTTCCAATTTTGTGGGAGCTTTTGTCTGTCAGTCCACCATCATCCCATCAGACAGCAAGGGTTTCCGAACAGCCTTGGCTCTGCAGTCCAACAGCCTTGCTGACAGGTTCCTAGGTACATGGTTTGTCTTCTGCTTATTGTTATCATGGATGTACTCTTATGGATTTAAAGCTGCAGAGTAAATCCTTCTCAGCTCAGCAGTGCTTCATTATCTTGGGAGAAGAGTGAAGGGGCAGCCCAAGATTCAGTCCTACTTTGTTCTTGAGCTCTAAAGTAGATCTGGACAGATACCATTGCTTTTTGCTGCTGTTTCAGTTCAACTGATGCCTGGAGAAGAAGAGTAAGGGCTGCTCCCATTCTTTGTTTTCCATGCCCATATTACTCAACCTTCCCTGTGTTTGGTCTCATGGGTCCCATGGTGCACAAAAATCTGGAAGATGTAATTAAAAAGCACTCTTTTCTTTCATGTTTCCTGCCCACTTCACACAGGGCAAGACCAGTCACTGTAGTAGTCACAGTAGTCCAAGTATTTCTGTCCATGCCAAGTCCCCACTCAGGCAATTTCAGAAGAAGAAGCTGGTGCTGGCACATAATTAGGTGAGGAAGGAGGAGTCTTAGGGCAGCATGGGGCCATGCACATCATTAAGTTTTACATTGCTCAGACTCACAAATTCCCAGAGTCTGAGGCCAGATTAGACAATGAAGTCATTTAGCCTGCTCACCTATCCATTACAGACACTGAGAGTTTGTACTTTCTCCCTGGCACTGAGCCCAGAAGCTCATGTTTAACAAAAGCATGTTTTTGGAAAAGCATTCAACCTGGACTTTTAAGACTGCCAGAAATAAAAGCTTTGCCACAGTCATTGGTATTTTCTCCACTGGTCAGACACTGTCCCTGTATTTCATTTCAAAGCAGACTTGTCTTCTCTTTGAATTTGCCTGGCTTCACTTTTGAAGTCTTGCTTCTTGTTATTCTTTCTCCATTTCATACTCATGTTTTCCTCCTTGGAGATATTTTTTGTATTGGAATCACTACCCCCTCTCCAGTCTGCTTTTCTGAGAAACTAAGTAGATCTGGTTCTTGAAGTCTCTTGCCAGGATGTATTTTTCTCAAGCATTTGCATAATTTTTAAGGCTCTTTCCACAGCCTCTGTAAGTTGTTATTATTTTTCATAAAGGATGGACATCAGAATGGAATTGTATTCCAAGTTTTAATTCACTATAATGGCAATAAAATATCTTCTGCATTTGTATTTACATGAGGGATGGAATTCCTGAGTCCTCCTTTCTCCAGATTGATGGGATTTCATGATGGTTTCTTGGATCTGAAGTCCATTCTAGAACTTTATTTAGAGTTACAAAGGAAAAAGCCTCCTTTAGGAGTCACCTTCAGCCCTTGCTGCACTCTTCTGTACTAAAATATCTTTAGTTTGAGTGGGACCAGTTTACCAAGGGAACCAAGTTGCTCTGCATTTTATTCCTCTTCCTCTTAATCTTTGTTTCATTTACATTCTTTACCAACAGAGATTATATAGTTACTTGCAGATCCCTGATGATAATCTTGCATTTTGGGAATCCAATATCAATGCCTGGGGAAGTCTAGAGAGATACCACATTTGATGACAACTTTCTATGGCCAGATAATTTTATAATTAGTTAGTTAAATCATTTTTAACCCAGAGTGTGCACTTAATTGATATTACACTGCTAACTTTTTAATTAGAATCTCATGTGGTGATTAATGAAATACTTGATAAATTTACATAATTTGCTTTTGCATCTAAATTCATCAGCACTCAAGGAATGAAATCATATTTGTTCAGCATGAGCTGTTCTCCATACTCATGTTGGCTGGTGCTCATCATATATCTATCTGTTAACTAAAACCCATCTTTCACTTACCATTCCTGTTACTTTGCCTTATTGTTAGCCACTTTGTAATTGGGTTCACCCAATTATCCCTTCTCTATCAGTCTTCTGACATTTAGCTGTCACTATAAGCTCTATTAAAGGTCACTTCTAGGTATGGGCTTGCTAGTTTATAAGTGTGCATGCCAAGTAGATGCCAACATCCTCTCCTGCCACTGAAGGAATGTGGTTCTCAGTCATTGTCCTGGAAAGCAAGGAGTTAGTCCTGTTTTTTAACTAATACAGGAAAAAATATCAAGCTCTTCTGCTGCCTTTTATTTATCACAATTGTTACATTTTAGAGTGAAGTTTGTTTTTCCTATCCATAAGATGTATTTGTATTTCTAGTATTTCTAGAAATGCTCTGAATTTATCATTTTCTAGCACTACCAAACACAGGTATTCCCTGAAGTACTTAGCATCTATTATAATTTTTCTGTAACTCATAACTTCTGTTTTTATTTGATACTCTATTCCTTCTCCATTAAGCTTGTGCCAGTGTTTCTATTTGAATTGATCTTTTACTAAAGTTCTGACCCAAAGTGGACTCAGTCAAAGACATTGTCATTCATGAGAGAGTCATTGTGGCTTTTTAGACATTTAATTAATATCATTTGAATATCCCACTTGGTTTTGGTTCTAGTATTCTTATTTTTGGGAAACTGCACTTTGAGATACCATCACTACAGTACTGCATATTGGATGGAAATATTCTCTCATTGCCTCTTTTCAACATAATAAGGTTCCTAGGAGCTACCATCTTCCAGTCTAGTGAGCAACTAATCTGGGTCCATTGTCTTGCAATCCAAATGTTCAAAGAATTTGATGAAGGAAATGATCATCCTTGCTAATATCAGTGTGTTCTCAGAACAGAGGCCCCTCAACAATAACCTGACATCTCTGTGTACATACTTCTGATGATTGCTGCAGCACAGCTCATTGTAACCTGCTTTGTTCTGCCCACCAGTCTGTCATTAGTTCCAAAATGTGCCATCAAGGCTTGCCTATGACTCCATAATCCTTCTGAATTTTGCCACTGCATCTTTCTTTTTTCTTTTTTCCCCACAGTAGTGCAGATTGCTCAGGGTGTTACACAGTTGTGATATGTTAGGGTTATACATTCAAGGCGCATGCATGTTTATTTGATCAGATATCTTCAGCAGTCCTTTCCCAGTCCAAATTTTTTATGATTCTGTAATATCCCCTGATTAAATTCTTAAGAAAGAGTAAAACTTATTACACTGGTGTTGTTTTGTTAGTTTTCTGTTTTGGTATGTCTATATGAGGAAATCAGACTATGAGGAACATACAAATCTGCAGGGTTTAGCTAGAATAAAATAAACTGTATAATGTATAGTAATGCCATTAAATGCTATTGAGACCCATAGCTTTCAGACTGAGAAAATGTTATATGTGACCCCCTCAGGAATTCTTTCTTAGGGTTTTTTTTGCTTTTTTTTTTCCTTCTTAAATTTTAGGAGCTACTATTGAAACAATGCTGGAAAACATCAGCATCAAGACAGATATGTTTCCTCCCTCTCCAAGCAAAATGCCTGATGTGCATTTCTTTTACAAGTAGGTAAAAAATATGATTATCAACTTTCTTCATTATTTTAAAGGAAACTAAAACTGTGAAGGGAAATCTTTAATCCACATTTAATCTTTATTACTTTAATCAGTATCTGCATGATACTGATTTTCATGTTGAAGAATCTCTTAGGAAGGCAGCAAACACTGTACCTTCAAATCTAAATTCCACTTGAACTGTAGAGAATGATACCAGAGCTGTGATTCTTCCAGGTGCCACTTTCAGTATGGAATACCTCAGGTTGGGTAAGAAGTATCTCAAAGATCACCTCAATTAAGGTGTCTACATGATGGTGTCTTTATGTGAACTGGATTTCTAAGTTTGGGCTCTGGAGCCCATGGGTAAGGCACATACCTAAATTTGTTCTACTGATTTGCTCTCTAGATTGCATTGGCTTTAGCAATAGATCTTAACTGGCTACAGCACTTTGGATATCAACACTTTATGCATATATGAATACTTAAATAATGTGTCTGGTTCTGCAAACTGAACCCTACATCAATGACTCTACTTTGAGTACATTGCAAACTTGGCTTTCAATCCCTATAGTGTTGGAATAAGGTCCATTTTTTGAGTTCCCTTTGCCTTGTGTTATTTCAGGACAGTATAGTTCTCAGATTACTAGGTGAGGGAGAAAGACATCATAAACTCTCCAGCACACACAAAACACACCAAAACCAGCACCTGTGATTCACTTTTTCTGATCATTCTATTCTGGTTTTTAGGCAGGTTTATTCATGGACTCAGGAGAATTCAAGTTAGTTAGAAAAACAGAGTAGTTCCCTGAGTGGCATCTCAGAGCACTTTTGAGTATTAAATAAAGAGGTGAAACCTACCCTGCTTCTGTAGCTCCTTTTTTGTTCCTTCCAGCTGTCAAAGACAAAAGCACTGTGGGAAAGGGTATTTCTTTAGTATTGTAGGTGCATGAATGGACAAAGACCTATGAAAAAGCAACATGTATTTATTTTAGTAGAAGCATACTACATTTCTCCTCTTGTTTGAAATTAGGTCTTCAACAGTGACAACCTCCTGTGAAAATGGCCGTGCAACTGTTGTGACAATGAGATGCAATCCCAACAAACCAGACCAAGGAGAGCTTTCTGTGCCCAGGTATTGAAGTATTTGTATCCTAGTAGAGCCAAAACCCCTTTTCTTCTCAGGTTACACTTTCGAAAGTCAGTAATTTTATACTTAACAGCAACAAGCAGTGCTGTCTCCCTCCTCAGCCACCCAGGAGGTGTCTCTCATTTCTCCGAGGTGAAGGACATGTGTGTTCATCATCTCCCAGTTGCTCTGTATTCAGGCTGTGTGGTGAGAGAGGTTAGAGCTCAGACAGGTTGTTCCAAGCTTAAAGCCAAAAGAAAATGTAGTGATGTTTTCTTGTCTCCACTTCTCTTTATTTCTGTTCCCTATTTTAATCTTTAGCCTCCTGATTAGAACTGCGTAGCAGGGGCTTATGCTGGGCAACGAGCCACTATCTGTCAGCTGTAGCATGAAAATCCTTCACGTGTCCTTCTGGTGTTACAGGTTAAATATGATGTGAGCCATGATAACTCACCAGGAGTAAGGGAGAAGTGACCCTACCTTGCTTTAAAAAGTGTGAGCATGGGCATCATAGAATTGTCAGAGTTGGAAGGGGCCTTAAAGATCTTCTAGTTCCAGCCCTCCTGCCTGGGAAGGGATACGTCCCACTAGATTAGGTTACCCAGAACCCCATCCAGCCTGGCACCACCCTAACGGTGAAGAACTTCCTCCTAATGCCCAATCTAAATCTACCCTCCTCTAGGTTGCATCCATTCCCCCTAGTCCTATCACTACTGGACATCCTAAAAAGTCCCTCAGCAGCTTTCTTGTAGGCCCCCTTCAGACACTGAAAGGGCAACAATAAGGTCTCCTCAGAGCCTTCTCTTTTCTAGAATGAATAACCCCAAGTCAGTAAGCCCAAGTTACAGTATAAGGTGAAAGAAGTTGGGGAGAAATGCCCTTGTCATGTACATTGAAAAAAATGTTCCATAATCCAGAAAGAACAGTTGTCAGTTTTTCAGATTGGGTTAAGCCAGAATGGGCTTTTAGGGCTGTGGATTTTTCAGTCCTTCAGATCAGGATAACAGATTTCCAGAAAAAATCCTTTAGATACATTTTTCTCCTCGGGTATATTTCACATTTACATAACCTAGCTTCTTTCATGGACTTTTGGTCACTGCTGCTCTTAGACCTGATATAATTGTCAGTAACAAAAGCTGCATGAATATGCTGCCATTGCCAGTACAACCTTCTTCTGCAGGCTGAATACAAAATAGGGTAATTAGTCTGTCTTAAAGTAAGAGAAGCTATTATGTCTTCATTAACTGGTGAACATCCTTCCAATAATTAACCATGACAGGACAAGTCCATTCCATATGGACAAAATCACCCAGACATCATTAGAACAACAGCAGGAACCAGATAGCAGCATTCATATGGAACAGTTTATCCAGTGCGGGATAACAGCAATAGAGGTGCATGAAGGTCCATGCTGGTGAATTGCTGGAATAGTTCTGCTGGTCTCCAAGGCTTGCCTCTTTCTCTTCTTTTCATCACAGGTGCATGAGCAGCACTCACTGCCAGTAGCTGAACTGTTATTTTAGACCTTTGGCAGCTCACCATCTGTTTTCACTTGAGAAAGCATTTTATAAAGCGGGAAAAATTCTTTCCCCAGGTTTGATGGATGTTTACCCATTTGTTGTATCTACCATTACCAAACTTCAGCAACAGAATGTGAAGTGAGGATGCAAACCCCAGAGTGTTTCATGATAACTAAGCTATGCTCTCCTCCTAGCTCATGCCCTGCGGGCACCTGTGATGGATGCACTTTCTACTTTGTATGGGAAACTGCAGAAGCTTGTCCTCTCTGCACGGAGCAAGACTACCACGAGATTGAGGGAGCCTGCAAAAAAGGATTTCAGGTACAGTACCCCTGTCTCCAAGTCAGCTGGGTTCATTTGGGTATAATTTGGACTGCATTGAAATTTATTATGCAAATTAATAATGCAAGTTGGCAAAACTCAGTCCAGGCTCTGAGCTGGCTGGATGCAAGTCCTATTGGTGAGGTGCTGTGTTGAGGCTCAGGGACATTTGTGCCAATGGCACTGTGGTTCCTGAAGGAGAGCTAGCTTGCACTGACCAGCTGTGTGGGTAGGAATGTGACCTCTGTATGCATTCATACATGCAGGCAAGTTATTTGTGAAGAATAGAGTGCATAAGGGACTTCAGTCCTTGAATAGCCATAAACATCAGGAGCAGGCTAGTAAAGGATTCAGAATTTCAGTTCATAAATTCATTCTTCCTTGCTTGCAGTTTTTTTTACTGCTACCTTCTCTAGTAAAATATTAGGAAGTCCTTTCACAGGTTCAGAACTGTCCTGTTGATCAACAGCTCCAATGCAGGCACAGCACATTCGTATTGCTGTTCAACCCATATTGTGCCAGGTGAAGGGCAATACAGAAAAGGGAATCCTTTTGCCATGCCTGAACCTGTAGACATGGTCAAGGAGACAACTGAGTAGAAAACAAGACTTCAGTTAGAGTCTGAAAATGTGAAGCAGATGTTTTGGCTTGCTTTAATTTGAAAGATGTCAAACATTTCTACCTCAAAACAGCTTGTTTTTCTTAAGTTGAAATAGTTCTCTCTTTCCTACAAGCAGATCACTCTTTGGTATTTTCTGTTTTCTGTTTGAAAGGAAACCTTGTATGTATGGAATGAGCCAAAGCATTGCATTAAAGGGGTTGCCTTGCCAGAAAAAAAGACCAGTACTTGTGAAACTGTGGATTTTTGGCTGAAAGTTGGAGCTGGTGTTGGTGCTTTCACAGCTGTTCTGCTCATAGCTTTGACCTGCTATTTTTGGAAGAAGAATCAGAAGTAAGTATTGCAAACTCTGTTTCATCTAAAAGTAAGCTAAAAGCCTGATGTAGTGAACAGGAAGACATTTCATTGGTCTGACCTTATGACAATGTTGACAAGAAATACCATTGTGGATCAGTCTGTTAATCTGCCAAGTTGAGGTTTTTTCTGCCAGCAACAGCTATCAGAAATGCTAGTGAGGAAGGTGTAGAAAATTTATAGTAATTTGTTACAGTATAATTTCCCAACAAGAACTGTCTTTATAACCATGAGAGTTTAAAGGTGACCTTAGGTCCTGAGGTAACATAGGTTTGTCAAGGTCCAAACCCAAAAGGATATCTCTTGTCTAATTAGTCCTCTCAGTTGGGTTAAAATAAGGTTCTTGGTCATATATTTCTTAGGTCCATTTTGGCAGGACATGTCTGGTGTGCACCAAAAGATCTCTGCTGCTTGGACTGAACATACTGACCATTCTCAGTGTCCTCTGCTTCCTAAATCTCATGCCATAAACTTTCAAAATGTGATTCCACTTCCATGAGATTTCATCACCCCATAGCACATCCAGCTGCATTAAATCCAGACTCTGGTATGATGGTTGCCACTTCTTGCTGGCTTCTACCACAGTTGGTTGCACATCTCCCCTCAACCCCATGGTATCCATGGACAACAGTGTGATGAACATTCTGATACAGGCTGAAGTCAGGCCTGCTGTTGCCTCAGCCAGCACACAGGAGGCACTTGTTCAAGAAGTCCTCAACCTACTTGTATTCTTTCCAGAAAAACATGGCTCTTTTATAAGGATAGTGAACTAATCTGGAGAGCAGGAGGTTCATGTACTGTCAGTACTATTTTGATGGTTTTAAAGATTGAAAAGTATCTAGTTTCCAGTAAATACCTCAGAAGTAACTATGCAGAAGGTCTGAAGATAATCTAAATACAAAAATCTTGAATATGGGACATCTGTAAAAAAAAAAAAAATCTATGTCTATCTGGCTTTATGTCTTCAGGCTGGAGTATAAATATTCCAAATTAGTGATGACAGCAAACTCAAAAGAGTGTGAGCTGCCAGCTGCTGACAGCTGTGCTATAATGGAAGGAGAAGATAATGAGGAAGAAGTAGTATATTCAAATAAGCAGTCACTGCTGGGGAAGCTGAAGTCCTTGGCAACGAAGGTGAGTAGTAATTACTGCTATTAATACTAAAAATAGCTATTACCTTTATTACTGGATGTGATGAGGCTGTGATGCTGATTTGCAGAGTGCTTTGTGAAGCCTCCCACGCACACTTCACCCAGCCCATAGTTGATCTGCAGAAATCCACAGTATGGATAATGAAATGTTGCAAGGTATTGAGTAAATGCTTCCTCTTCTGCAGCAACATTTCAGTAGCATTTTTAGTTGTGTGGTTGATACCTAAAAAGAGCAGATAATGGCAAGGGGAACCTCTCTGCCAAGATTCCTACCAGACATCTCCATTTGCTGAGGCAAACACAGGTATTATAGATACTGAAAATTAACACTGGGACCATAACCACAAGCCAGCTGATTGCAGCTCACTTGGGCTGGCTTCATGGCTGGCCTGAGAACCATAAGTTTTAGTACTACAGGATTCAGTTGAAGAGGAGACATCAGCCACTGCCTGTTACTCAATACAAGCAACCTCCTGTGCATTGTTGCAAAATAAGGAAGATTTCTTAAAAGATCATCATAAAAAGAAAATTAAAAAGTAACTTATAGGATCATAGGATTGTCAGAGTTGGAAGGGACCTCAAAGATCATCCAGTTCCAACCCCCCTGCACTTCCTTGTGTCTTGTTCAAATAATATTTCAGAATGATGAATTTTGAGATTTTTTTGTTGTATTCCTTTTTTCACTTTCTATGATTGAGTGTAATGCAAGTAAAACCTACATGTCTCCATTCTTTTCCCCTTATTTTTCTCATTTCTTTGTTATTTCACATTTTATATTATGCTGCTGTTGTCTTTCCATGCTACCAACTCCCCAGATCTTCCTCTTAGGGGAAGTTACCATTACACAGTTAATGTGTGGAACTTCCCCTTGTCCTCAGCCTGACTATATCTTGCAAAATCAATATTGTTCCTTGTGGAAAGTGGCAGAAACTCAGTATTAATTCTTAATATTGAATTTGTAAATAGACTCAAATCACATGAAATTTTGAGATGGTGTTTCAAAAATGGATGTTGATTCCATTTTGAATCCTACAGAGACAGACTTCGAAATACTGATGATGCTTTTTTGTCCATAAAGTGGCTTGACTAGCTGTGGCTGAGTGTAATGACCAGAGCTGCTGGTAAGGGACTTGCTGTATGCCTGATAAGTGTAAAAGCTCTGCTGGCTCCATTTGCAGCACTAACCACTGTCTTATTCCTGATTAGAAGTATAGAGATGATAGTGTGGGAGAAATGGGTTTTTTGCTCTTTAAAAGTAAGTTTTAGTACTTTAGTATTCAGACCACTTGAATGCCTTCTTGGACTGAAAAAGAGGGTTTTTTTTTCAAAGTTCCTATATCCATTGTTGCAGTCTCCCTCTGTATTCTCTCCTTTTTAAACAAGCCTGTCAGATATTTCTAAGCTTGTTCCTTTTCTCCTGCTAGATAAACATACCTGGCAAACTCAGCTTCCAGTACCTCATTAGCTTACTGAAATCTGTGTCCTGTATCACTGCAGATAACTGGAATTGAATATCTATTTCTCCAAGACAAATGTTATAGGCATCAGTTTTCATTTATACAAAAGATGAGGAAATTAATTTCCTGCTGCATATGTATGTAAAATATAGAAAAAATATATGGAGGAAAACAGGGGGAAAAAGAGGAGAAAAGTAAACTGGGAGATAAAGAAGAATCTGAAGTATCCTAACTATATGTTCAAGCTTCAGGCAATGGAATTTCCATGAAGCAAAACACCTCATGGAGTTATTAGTGGTTTTGAGTACCCAAGGAATTCAGGGACTGTTACATAGAAAGAATCCAGGAGTGAGGCAGTGGTGTTCAGCTTCACAGACTATGCTCCAAACATTTTTATTGTAGGAAATGCACTAGGAAAAACATTAGTAAGTGATACCACCAATTCACCAGCTCTGACTAGCTGTGCTGTACTGTATGAAATGCAAGCTTCCCCTGTACTCTCTAAATTAAGCACCAAGAACAATATATATGACATGATTTTATTGATTTTGCAAATTTTTACAGAATTAGTAGTGTTATTAAATAATAAAGGGTCAAACTGTGCACTTAATGACTGTGGCAGAAAGAAAGTGAAGTGTTTGGCAAAGGCTGCTCTGGAGTTGCTAAGAGAAAAAGTGACTGTAGTAACTATTGGAGTGAATTTGAGGAGTCCCTACTGATGGGAACCTGTCTTTTTTATTGCAGGAAAAGGAAGATCATTTTGAATCTGTTCAGCTGAAATCTTCAAGATCCCAGAATATATGAAGAATTAATGCTGCCTTCAAAGAAACAAACCTAATTTATATTTTTACAGGACCATATTTTAAACATGTTCTGGCACACATTGTAGTGATGATCTTGGTGAGAAATGCTTGGCCATTTAGGAGAAAAGAAGACAGGAAGCAAACCAGAAAATTGGATTGCCTTACCATGTGATTGAGTACCTTGCCAAATAAAGAAAGCAGATGCTTGGATTCCATACTGGGAATGAAATTTAACTCAGGAAGAGATATACATACTGCAAATAACATTTCTGCATTCACCTGGGTGTTGCCCAGGCATGCCATATGATTGATGGGTACCTTTCATTTCCTATCACTCCTACGTGTAGTCAAAAGAAATAATTTTCAGAGAGGCCTGAAACCTCCTGCTGAGGCTGTGTATTGTCCTTTAGTAGCATAACTGTGAGTCTCTCTTAACATCAAAATTGTGAATGGTACTCAGAGTGAGGCTCAGGTGAGTTTTGACCTCTGGAAAATACTTTTGATTTCAATGTTTTGAAAGGTTGGGTGGTCTGTGCTGGCCTGTAATACAAGAGACGTGGTGATGCACCTGCAAGTTGAACCCATTCTGATGCCTACATCATGGCCATCAGGATTGGGGTAAAACCTGGTGTTGTTAAATTTAAATGCACTAACTGCTGTTGTATGAATTGTAGGTCTGGGACCATGAGTTTATAGGCAGCAGCAGGCTCAAACTCTATGAAGAGAAGGAAAGTGATACCTAGAGTGTAAGCTGCACTTGTCCCTCTCTGTGAAAGCTTGTCGCTTCAAGAGAGGTCATAGGTAGCTCCGGCACCCTTCCTTGGGCTGCCAATATGTCACCTTTCCCTGGGTTGCAAACCCACAAAGTCTGAACTCTGGTAGTATTTCTACTTCTGTAAGTCAAAGATTAGCTTTGTCAGTTGGAAGGCTTATTAGAAATACTTAGCCACCTTTATTCCTAGAACCACACAAGGAAGGAGGAGAGATGTCAAGCAGAGCTGAGCATGGGGTTATGTACTTGTGCAGCTTAGCGTCTAAATGCTTTCTGCTCTCAATGCAAGTACCTGCTTTGGAAGAAGGGCACAAAATGGTGCCTTGAGAACTGGAGGCTAGGTGGACTTTTTAATAAAATCAGTCACATTATAAGCATGTGATCTTCATAATACCCACTGAATAATTTCCTGAAATTCCCATTGTGGTCAAACTCAAAGGAGTCTGAAGCTTAGGCAAAAAATGTTTGAGTAAAATTATGCAAGATTTGTATAGAGCCAGGAGAAAATGAGGAATGATTCTTGTATTGACCTCTGATCAGACTCATATTTCCATTATCACAAAATTATGTGAACTGTGGAATGCATCACAGCCAGAAAAGACACTATGGGCAGAAATGGTCTTTTTACTGTAAGGAGTATAGATTTTTGATTTTGTATGACTGAGCTAAATCTATTGATTAAAGAGGGCCCACTTTTAAGTAAAAATTAAATTAAACTGAATTTTCTGCACTCTAAATATTTTATTATACTGTAGATGTGGACAAAAATTTTATGAAGTTTGGGTTTTTCTTTTTCCTTCAGGGAAAATTCAGCTTGGTTATTTAATATCTTCAATCAAAGAAAATGGGCTTTACTCTTTTGATGGGAGATACTTCAGGCATCTTAACTGAAGTGGTGTACATTTTTTGTTGTTCTTGAAAAGGCACTTCACTTTCCCAACAAAGATTTTTATGGGGTATTGTTGAATGTATATTAAATACACATTCCTTTTTGTATATTTTGTACCATTGCACATTTATTATTGTACATTGTATTTGTTGTCATGATGTCATTTGTATATGGTTGTCAAAGATGATATGCTCACAGAGTAAATGGTTATGGCTTTGGGATTTCACTTCTTGGATCTTTTATGAAGACGATTTTTATGTTGTTGATTTTTACTCAACTAGTGTGCTGTAGCATTAAAGAAATATAAAGGATGGGCATTCATAAAATAAAGTGAAAATATATTTGAAAGTTTGGACTTGGGATGTTTGGTGGAACTGCAGTCTTTCCTGAACATGCAGGTCTGCAGTGGTGGCTAGAGCTTTTCAGTGCTGTCAAATTACATCTGTTTGCATCTTTTTTAATTTTTTCCCTTCTCTCTCCATATGTTTTCCAAGCCATAATTACAGTTCATTCTCCAGAACATTTTCTTCTTTCATCACTGGACCCCTATCTCTGTCATGTCTAAATGCCTTAATTTTTATGAATTATATTTAATTTGACTTAACACCACAGAAGGTTTGTTTGGTTCCCTTTTCTATCCCTTTTTTTTTTCCAGATAAGGTGGAGAGTGGAATTTTTCTGTCAGCTCTAACAGACTTTGCTGAATGACCCTTCTCAACTCTGCTTCCAAATGGTTTGTCATAATATTGCTGAAAATTCTTTCAGGCAATCTAATAGCATATCTGGTGCAGTGCTAACATAGTGGGATAAAAGCCAATACTGTAGGCTTTATTTACCACAAGATAAGAAAATTACAGTTTCCAACAATTAAGCAAGTTAACAGTGGCATATTTTAGCTGACTTCTGCTATTCTTTTCTTTCTGTTGAGGATATAGTAGAGAGAAGATGTTTCCATTTCCCAGTATGAGGCATATTTTGGAAGCCTTTAACACTTTATTAAGAAATCAACTGTCTGTGACCTCTTCTAGTACTCTGCCATAATACACTTAAAGCAACCTCCCCCTTTTCTCTCACATGGAATCACATCAGAAGCTGTTAGTTGATGCCATAAACCAATGTGAATCAGTCTGTTATGTGTTCACTTGATTAAAAGGAAAACATTTTATTGCTGCATTTGCATGATTTTCTTTGAAGTCTAGAGTCAAGCAACTGAATCTGTTTGAGGATTAAGCACATTTTAGTGTTGTCTGTATAAATTATTGGCAAATTAACAGAATGTTATTGTCTCAGCTTTCACAGTGCTTGCTGGGGGGGGAAATGTGTAAAGAATGTTTTCTGTCTCAGCTCTGATTATGTTGGTTGATGTTTTTAATATGTAATATGGTCAATTATGAGTCTAGGTTTGGGGGAAATTGTCTTAGAGCCACAATAGGAAGTGACTGAGTAGCTTCAAGGAGCTGTCATCTTTGTTCAATGGAAGTATTTGACAATTTACTTTTGAAAAGGAGGTTTTGGGACTCTTCATTAGTAAAGGGGAAAGTTTGCAGTTTTTGATTTGTCTGTCCAGGCCCAGTAGTACCCATAAAATTGAGATACACATCATTATAATCAGGCAAGATAGCAGCAGATGTTGCCATTTAGAAGCCAGTGGCGGTTAGCTCATCTCCATGAGTGGCCACAACAAATACAGAAATGTGAGAGTAAAAGCAGCTACAACTGGTGCTGCCACCAGTGAGAATGACATTTCTTCCTAAGCAAGGAATGCTGCTGTTTGGTCCATATCATGAAACATGGAGGCATTAAATTGCTGTTCTAGGTAATGTAACAGGGAATGATAACCTCAAGAGAAATCTTGGGAACTTCTGCTTGTCTTTGGTGGTGTTCTCTCTTAGTCTTTCCTCTTGTATACTTCTTTCTCTAAATCCCCTTATTTTTATTTCTTGCTGCTTTTGAATGCTTGTGAACTGTACTTCTTTGGCAAGCATGTAAGGAGATAGGAAAAGAAATAACAGGAAGTCAGCCTCATCCTAAAATGTACACTGGCTTTCACAAGGTGTGGTGACATATCCATCCACCTGGTTGGATGTGCCCACACTAAAATTGTGTAACAGGAACAAGGGAGAAATGAGTTGATCATAATCTGCCACCACGTTTTGGTTATTTCTCTGTATGTACAGAGACAGATGTCATCAGGAAGACTCTTAAGGTCCCATGTACTGTGAGGCTGGTGCTCTAACAGCACCTAAAAGCCAAAGTGAGGCTGTTTGGATGTGTGTTTGAATAAAAGACGTGCAAGAGTGACCTCTGAGAGTTCTGTTGTTATGTATAGCCCATTCCTGTCCTTGCCTCCATCCGTGTTTAAAATGTCAATGTAGTAGAAAGTCACTCTCTTATGGGCAACATTCTGTTTTACAGCTGGCTGCAGACAGTGGTGAAGTCATTATCTGGCGTGCCAATGTTGCCTCTGAAGGAGGGGTTGGTATGCACAGGGAAGTGGTGCTGCTGGGGGGAAAGAAGACCCTTTCCTGACCCTGCTATTTCCTTAGAGGCAGAAGAAGCAAGAACATTGGCATAATTGATTCTCCCCAGCCTTTGCTTCCTACCCTTCCCCTTCCTATTGCAAGAAAAGCCTGACCTGGCCTTGGCCAGTTTATTAAGCTGTTGCAGTAAACTATGTTATTGTCTCCACCAGATAATCTGTAATTCACTCATTCTGTGATCAGCAGAGTTCTAAACCAGAACTCCACAACAGTGGAATTTAAAGGGAAGGCTCTTAATTACCTTGCCCTCTCCCCCATGACAGAGGAACTACTTAGGTCTTTCCATATGATGGGAGCAACAAAGAGACCAGAAGAGGTTTATGCTCTAAAGCCAAGTTTTACACAAACAGAAACACAAATTATGAACTGTTTTAAATAGAGAAACTAAAATGATGAAGACAACATAAAAAAAAGATATTTTCATACCAGTGTCATGTGCAAAGCCTCTGCCAGACTCTGACATTTTCCTTGTGTTTTACTATGTTTTGAAACCAGATTCCTTGAATAATCATGCAATACCAGCTAATCTGCATGCTTGAACATCCAGCAGGAAGTAATGAAAAGCTTTCAAGACAAAACCAAGTATGAAAAAGCCAGGAACATTTGGTGAGGCTGGAACTCCAGAGTTCTACGTACGAAAATCCCACATGCAAGTGACTTCCAAAACATTCATAGCACATGTTCACACACAGACATTGAGTCATTTTCTCAATAGTGCTATCAAAATGAATGAGAAATCTGGGACAGTAAGATCCTCACCTGCCATAAAGTAGCTTCAGTGCTACCAATTTAGATTCTTGGGGTGAAATTCATCTGGCACAATGGCTATATTTGCAGTTCAAACTTTGTGACCTGAGCAAGCTGTGCTAGCTTTTATTTGGAGAGATAATTAAGTAGCCTAAACTAGCAGTCTGTGATAAGCCTGGGGAATGGTGCCTACTTATCTCCACTGAGTACAAAGGGGGAAGGGGTTGACAATCTTTTATGTAGCTATTCATACTGTAGACAATGAATGTGAGGTAAGGTGGATTTGATACTGATTGTTGCTTTCCATAAAAATTGAGAAGAAATTCTTATTGGCTCAGGCATTTTTAAGAGCTCCAAAAAGATAATGTAAATGCAGGGACATCAGCATTATCATCAGATATTCTTATCTTTTGCTGTAGTGTGAACAGTCTCTTACTCCATTAAAGAGCACAGAAAGGTGAAATAGAATGTAATCTGCTCAACTTGAGATGCTTTCAGGGTCTTAATTTGAAAGTAAGCCAGCCTGTCAGAGCTTGACCCCTGAGGGAACCAAGCCCAAAACATTAAGCACTCCAGAGCTTGTGGAGAGAAAGAAGCTGGTTGCAGGACTCTGTGTATACTGTGAGCTGAGCAATGCCTGTTTTGGTGGAAAGTCATAAGGATTTTTGTACTATACAGCTTCACAATGCAGAGGCTTAACTGTCTGCCTTTAACTAAAAAACAATGCAGAAATGTAGTCATCAAGAGGTCTTTGCTGGTGGACTTGTAGGTGTCCAAAAAGAGCAGGAGTAGGAATTTTAAGAATCTGCATCTTAATTTTTTGTATTCAAAATAGCAGTTATTTCTTTTGCCAATTCAGCCCTAAAGACTTGGACCTTTCCAGCAGTCTGTAAAAACTTCCTCAAGTTCAGGCAAACTGGGCTCCAGAGGACTTGTACATCCAACAGTATGTATCTGCAGTGTCTGCCCTTCAAGCCTCCCTGCTGTTGTCTTTGAAGTCAGTGAGAATTTTGCTATTGACCTCAGCTGGAATGAGATCAACAGGAACAAGCCCTTAGTAAATATGCCCAGACACATTAATCAAAGGTGTGTTTGTTTCCTTAATGACTTTTTGGGCCTGGCAGAAGGGAGGATTTCAGATTGTTTCAATAGAATGAGGGAAACTTTGAGAAGTGCAGTGATAAAAAACAGCCTTTAAAGGTATTCTGCAGTTGTCCAAGTATCTGGTACGTGTGTCTTGAATCCTTTGGTTTGAATGCAAAAGTCACCCCAGAGATGTGTGTAAATGTCTCCTGGATGTCTCTTTTCTTGGTCTCTGTTTCTGTGTTGCTCCAATTACCTTTCATGGCACTGCTGATGCAGACAAACTGAACCAGCTTTGTTTTGGCTGGAGGTATAAACCAGCTTTAGCTAAATATCTGACAGATTTTCTTGCCAACCTAATCTAAAATCTCTTTGTTTTTTATATGCTACCACTCTATTGTGTGCACGACAGCATTGGCATGCTGGTTGAGTGAACCAGCAATCACAAATTTTTTCAAGTATCTCAGAGATGCAATTAGACATTTTCACTTTTGAAAAGCACACTGCATTTTAATAATAAAAAGAGCACTTGAGATGCTTTAATAGCATGCATTTTTTTTAAGGAGACAGAATTTATACTTGACCCTGACAAAGAATTCATTGTAAGCACATGTTACGTGAAATGGATTTTGTAACACAGTCACAGACCCATACAGAGAAATGTGTGTAGACACACTAGTACTGCAGACTGGTACTAGTACTCTAGACTGGTGTCTAGAGAAATGTAATGACTTTGAAGAAACAAAAATGAAAACATACTGAAAAATTTTTATCTTTTTATTATTGATGCCTTTACATTAATACTGCTGTTTTGTGCTGAGAAACCCATTCTGTTACACGTAAGGTAACTGTAATATACAACATAGAAATGCAGTCTAAGTTAATTACAACAAGGAGCTACAAAAAAATTTCGTAGGAAAGAAGTCACCTAACATTGCAACTGTGCTTGCAACAAATCACTCCCTTACTGCAGGACTATCCACATTGTGAACCATGGTTATTTACATGTCCCTTGCGACCGTTAACAACAGAAGGGCTAAAATCAGTCTAAAAAGTTCCAGAACATCACTATATACTGTACAATCCTCAAAAATAATTTATTACACTGTTTCTAAAAAAAGGTACTAGTTTTGTTTTGATTTCTTTTGTTTTCTTACGTTTTCCCAAGTGCACAACATGTGCATAATTTTACCTAACAGTCTAAAAACTCAAGGTCTGAACTGCAAGTCACAATCACAGAGATGAAGTGGTGGAGTCCAGAACTTCCCTTCCATTGCAGACAGTTGGTACGTACATACTAGCAGATGCTGGAAGAGAAAGAGAGGGGAAAATCATCTGACTTTTGAGTGACAAAAATATACAACACTCAGGATTAGATTTATGTTTCACTCAATTTAATAAAGATGCCCAATGGAAAATCACTGTACGTGTCTGTCAGGAGCAGAGCTGATGGAGGTACTGCTTGTATCTCTGCAAGGTACAAGGCTGAACCATCCTCTTGGAGGAATCTGGTTTCTCTTTGCTAACCATTGAGAGGGCTTAGAGTGACTAAGCTTCTCCAAGAAGCTTCTGAATAAAATATATGATTTTTTTTTTCTGATGACTTTGGCCCACTGGGTCTCACTTTATAACACTTTGCATGGTAGTGTGAATTAATATAGCTAGAGTGGTGTTAAGATATCCCTGTAGAATAAAAAGTGAATCTTTGGATTTTTTGTGTTTTATTGGCAAGAAATGCTAAGGTCTAGTCCTTTGAGCTTTCAGATAATTAGAATGGACATTCCTGAAATAAATTCTTTGTATTTTTATATCCAGGAGAGAATCCACCTCTGCATGTTAGGACTGTGTTTTGATCTACTTTCTAAAACTGGATGGAGTGAAGAAATTTTTTAATAACTGAATTTGAAAACAAGTTTATTTGTGACTTTATACCAGAATATTTTCTGGTTGTAATACCTTTTATTTCCAGGAGCTCTGGAACAGAACTGAAGATGCATCCAGAGGTGAGGGCCAGATTCTTATACCCTTGCCTACAGTGCCTTGCATTTTATACAATAGATTTTCACTGTTTCAGTGATATAATAATTGAATTTGAGTGTCAGAATATGCTTCTAAATGTATTTGAATTTTGACTGTAACTTGTATCACCATTCTGCTAAAGCTTTATGGATTTTAATTTAAAACAAGCTGGTTTGTCCATCTTTGTTAAAATTACCCACTGGGCATCAGGAATGTGTTTTCAGATACTTTGTGACATCTCTGCTCATGGCACCATAAAACTGTTTTTTGAAAGATACATTAGGTTAATGATAACAGTGACCCAGAGAAATGTGATGCCTTCATCAAAGCAAACATGCGGCAAGCAATGACTTAGTAAACTCAATCATCCAGTATAAAAAGCAATTTATGCAGCTGACAAGGGCGTACTCAATCTTCCAAAACTGATGCTGGCTACACTTTCAGTTGCAGACTGTTTTTTTTAAAGATGCTCAGCATCATTTTTGGAATAAATAATATTTTCTTCGAATCAGCTACTATTTCTAATTCCTTCATTGACTGAATTAGTATAAATGGTAAACAGAACTGCTTTAACAAGAGAAATTCAGAGGTACCTGATGAACTAACCTACTACTCAGAGGGCAGGACATGTTCCTGCTAAACAGGAGAGCCAAGAATGAGCCCCTGGTCTGAATTAGGTAGATAGAGTTTGATCTCTCATAACCTGGATATGTGTTGTGGGTCATATATATGAAACCAGTCATTTGTAGGTCAAAGGGCTCAAGGCATCACGTCTATGATTTTGTGAAAATAAACTATCAGCTTTTGTATTCAGTTTTTAACTGGGTGTTCTATGGCAGCAATTGACCTGAAATTTTTATTATTGTTGTTATTTTTATTTCCACTTATTGTTGCCAAATAGAAAAATCAATACTGCTTAGGAGACTACATTCAAATCCCTGTTCCACTGCAATATGACTACAGGCAAAAGCATTTCGTTCCTGCGAACATCAGTCACCCACACAGAGCTTTTTTAGCTTCAGGGTTTTTTTGAAGTCCAACACACTGAAAAGCATGAATAGATTAAACACTATGGTAACTGAGTCAGGAGGCTGTCAAAGTTGGACAGAGCAATATAGTGGTAGATGAGAAAGTAGCAGCCTTGACTTTTGAGTTTCCAGCCTTCCTCCACAGCACATACCTCTCTTGTATTGCTGGGAGGCAGTTATTAACTGTGCTAGGTGGAGTAGAGTGTTCACACTGAGTATTCAGCTCTCTCTGAGACTGAACTTCTCCTTACAGACCCTGGCAATGTTAATTGTTTGCCCTGCAGTATTCTGATTTTCACATTGTTTCTTACAGCAACAGCCAAGGGGTTTCCTGAAATATTGCTGGATCTGCTAAAGACACTTTACCTCCATTTTGCGTTATGTTGAGGCTAAGAGAAAACATGACATGACCAGAAGCCTAGATTTGGCTGCAATTTATGGTTTTGATGTCCTCCTTCCTGGCAGTCCCTTATTTTGCTTTGATAATCCAAGGCAAAGAACAGAGATAAAATGCAAGAGCCTTTCACTGCTGTGGGTGCCTTGAAACTTGCTTGTAGGATCATGCAGATTCAAACTTCCTTTCTGTCTGCCATTTCCCCTATTCATGCTCACAGCTGGACAACTGTGAGTTAATCATGTGTAAAAGCCGTATAGCAGGGTTAGTTTGGAGAAAGGGCTGGGAAAATACATTCTGAGATGTAAAATTTACCAGCCCAGCTATAAACAGTAACTTAAATTCTTTTTTTGCCCCGGTGAAGGACATCTGAAGGAGCTCAAGTCCATGTGCAGCTCTCTATGTGGACATAACTTGGATGAATGACACCTTCTGGATGTAAAAGCTCAGTCTGAATCATGTAGGTTCTTAAAGCAGTCCTGAGCTCTCAGGACTGTTTTATGAGTATTGACTTCCTACTTTATGGGAACACCTCTGCCAAGCCTATAAAACAGGCCCCCAGAAAACTAGGGAACATCTTGGTGGTGGAAACACTGCTGGGGAAACAGAAGTTTGCCAAATGTGAATTTTTAGATTCAAAGAAATATTTATGGATATATAAGTTTCAAAATACGTCATATACCTAGGTACACATATATCCTACCTCTCTTCAGTTTCAATCTATATTCTTTTGTATTTCAGCAGTTAAAATGATCAAAGCCCAGTGCCTCTGAAACAAGTTTCCTTGCTTAGCAGTCAAGTATTCATCATTCATCTGCTTTCTGCAGATCATGTAACAAACAAAAGAAGCTATATTCAGATGACTACATAAGGTGCTCAGTTTAGCTCTCATGACCACTGCCACACTGCAGTTTGCACACCCCTTCCTCCATGGCTCAGTTTAGGGATGTAACAGCAATACACATTTAGAGCTAACACTTAACACTACCCAAGAGCATCATGAGTGTCACTTACCTTTTCTTATAGTGTTTGACAAGTTTCACGGTTCAAGGAACTGTGTTAAAAACTGTCTGAGTCACTTGCTGTTCATGACCCACTACACTCGTGGCATTAATGACTGATGGAATGAAGAGGTGGTGGCAGCCTTGAGATGCAATGGAGTGGGAATCCGTGGAGATGGGAAACACACTGCCCATTCGAGAAACTTGGGTACTCCTGTCCTCTAAAGCTCTGATAATGAAAAAGAACTGGCTTTTTGGATGCTGTTGTTATTAGAATGCCTTGCAGCTAGTTGGATCAGTCTCATAGTAAGCAGTTTATGAAAACACCATCAAGACCAAATTAAAAACAAGCTGACAGCCCCAGGACTGATGAGAGGTATATTTTAGACATGGATTAGAATCTGTTTGGATTACAGACTTTTTGGAGGTTTGTAAATGACTAAACAGTTAAAAGAAAAAGTTTATTTAAAATAATTTACAAATAAATGGAAGGGAATAAGGTGAAATTTTCTGTTTAAAAAATATATTGGTGCTGTGGTGGACAGTGAATTCTCTCTTATTTTCCCAAATAATTATTCTAGATAGAAACTGTGGTATGTGTTGGACCCTTTAATCCTACTATCTGATCCATGTTTTGTCATCGTCCAAAAAGACCAACAAAGATGAGCAGCCTTTGGTCAGCTAAGTGTAAACAGTGAAGGTGGCTGCAGCTACCTTTCTAAACAATAAAGTAGCAAGAGATTGTAAATCGGTATTTTTGCACTCTCCTTATCGTTTTAAAGCTATTCACAAACTTGGAAAAGTAGACTTTAATGTAAAGATGTGCACTGAGGATGTCCTGTGCAGACACAGGTATCACCAAGCTGTTAGAACAAAACGATCAAATTCCAAAGTGCAATCCGGTACAAAAATATCTATGAATCAAATGGTTTCTGACTAAGCTTATTCCATAGTATGAGAGAATTAAAATACTTGGAAAGACCACTTGTATAAAATTCATAAGGGATGAAAATAATCTCATGGTACTTACCATTTCATCAAGGGACCAAACTCTAAAGGTTATTGGGAATCCATTGGTCTTGCAAATCCAGCCCTACTTTGGGCTATCTCCTCTCTCATTTTAAGTTTTCCAAAACTTAACAAGGAGATTTGGGTTTCTGGTATCAGGACTATATGCAGTCCTGACTGTGATGAGATGGGGACAAGTAGAGCTACATGGCTGCTTTTTGGTTAAGAGACCCTGAACACTCAGAAACAGTATGGTTTGGGGTAGAAGACCCAGAGATAGCTGGGACCCCTTTTCCTCCTGATCCTTGCCCAACATCCTTCATGTTCACTCCAAAATCTGAAGTGCTAAAGGTTTTTAACCAGTTTTGAAATTTAACAGGATACATTAGTGTGAATGTTCTGTCAAGCCTTGCTTTGTCGTCCCCCCCCCACTTCCTCTTTTTCTTATTCCTTGCTTCTGTATAGTTGTAATGTTTTTTTCAGTTAGCTTTCCAGGTTAGATACCCTGTCCACAGCTCTGTGAACAAAGTACTCTGTGCTCTCATCCCTGAGTAGGTAAGTTTGGCAATGAAAATATCCTTACAAACATACAGATAGCTTTTTGTTGTTGTTTTCTTTAAATCCAAAAAAGACTCAGAACAACTGACCCAGAAGAGGAGCAACAACCTCAAAATAAGATGACAGATGTGAATCTACTTGGGACAAAGAGACTAAAGTTGAAGGGAAGGAGGGAGGCAGAGCAGATAAGCTGCCCTTGGAATGGAGCCCTCTTTACTTCTCTTGGTTGTGGCACTTACAAAGGATGTTGCTCACACTTGCATACAGATGCAGGTTATGGCATCCCTTGTATGCATTTGCTGCAGACTTGGAGCTTTTCCTTATAGTGCAGTCAAGAAGAGACATTGAGAGCATGCTGCATTGTTGTCCAGGTCCTGTCTGTGTGTCATTTTGACAGGAATACTCCAGGGCAATGTGTTCCTGACACTGCTGTAGGAGTGACAACAAGTGACAGTCTCTACTTGCTTTGTGCAGTGGAATGGAGTCAGAGCCTGCCAAAAGCTTTCTGCTGACTTCACTGAGCTGCACAGAAGGCTTTGAGCTGATTCCCATGGGAAAGGGATGAGTTTTTTCTCTCCAGACACAAATGAAGTGATACTTCCTTAGGGTAAACAGCCAGCCTATAAAGGTCTTTTTGTTGCTGGTAAACCCCCCATTTTTCTTTACCCAAACTCACCACAACCCCATACCCTTATAGAAAACATGGAGTTTTGTTACTTACACTGTGAGTAATTGGTCCCAGTCCCACTGACACTGAACCTGTTGAGATGGAGTCTGTGAGTGACCACGTTCTTCTGGGGCTGGAAGAGGATGATGTGCACCTTGGGTGCGAACAAGCAGCCCAGCACAACGAAACCGCTCAGACTCACAGAGATGCACATGGTGGTGGTTTGCACCTAGAAGAGAGGGGGTGCAGAGTGCTGTGTTTCAGTATGGAAAGCTCTGAAACACAGAATATTAGAAGCATTATCGTGCCACAGTAGGCACCACAGTCCTGGGGGTTTGCACAGGAACAGGTAGGCTTGCACATCTGTTGCATTCTTATGATCGTAGGATATGATTGAGGTGCATGGTGCTGATGGTGCCCTCTGTCTGTACATCAGAGGGAGACTGACTGTGCTCTTCCTGAGTTTAGTACAGAAAGAATAATTCTGCTCTCTTTCATCTCTCATGTCTTTGATTTCTAAACTGATCAGGAAATCCTCTGTAATGCCTGTTATGGGATATCTTAGCAAAGCTGGCTGCAGCAGAAACCAGCTTGCACATACCATGATTTTTGTGGGTTTACATTAGATGGCCCATGCAAAGCATCCACCTGAAAACCAGGTTAGTCTCTAGCCTCAATCCTAATCAGAGAATTTGACCAATCCCTTGCAGAAATATGAGTGTGATTTGGAAGAAACATAAGAGCTGCTAACATTTGTCAGACAGCCTGAAAGGTGCCCTGCTTTTGATACATAAGGTTTTTTGGTTTATTTTTTTGTAAGGCTGCAGGATTTTGTAGTAGTTGCCTTGGGGCATTTGTTAGTGCAGCTTTGCTAGACCTGTCTTCCTTTTTGTTCAATGGTATAACTAGCTGCCAGTTTACTGCCTCATTTTCAGTTTATACTCTTTTATTCCAAGCAGATTCTTTAATTAAGATGTTGAATGTAACTGCTTTAAACTCTACTGCTTAATTTGAATGATTACACACCCATGGCTCGTTTTTTCTTATTTACACTCTTGTAGTCCTTGGAGATTAGCCTTCTTCCATGGGAATGTTTCTCATATCTCTTTGTCAGAAATAATTGGTGCAAAAGGAAAAATAGAGCAGGGAATGGACTTTGTTGCTTTATACATATACTGAACACCGAGTGCTTTGTCAGCAGTGAGTATAATTAATATGATCATATAATAATCACACTTTATCAAAGGTAGATGTGGCAAGCACCATGAAAAGGTGCTCAGCTTTTACAGGGTGATTGAACATGGAAGACCCTACAGGGGCAGCATGAGACAGAAATACCTTAGTGTTTCCAGCTGCACTTTCCCCTTTACTTCTCTGCATGTTGCCCAGAGGGCTCTGCAGCCATTTCAGCCTGGGCATTGAACTGGGCACTGTACAGGTAAAACAGGACTGGGAGTTTTCTTGTAAAACAAGAAGGCAGTGGTTTCAATGTAAATTCTCTTCACTAACAAAATCCTTCTTCCCACCCTGCTTTCCTAGGATTTGTGCCTGCTCGAGCAGCTTAGCTGTGCTGACATAATTATGCATTTCATTAATTAAAAGATTTGAGGTAAAACTAGCCCCATCCCACAGAGTTCCTTCTAAGCCACATCACTTCAGTGGTTCAGTATGTGACCTAGCCTCATGGACAGGAGAAGTTTGCTGGCAGAATGGAGGCAATCCTGCTACACCAGGCAGGAATGACTGGCAGAGAGAACAAGATCCTTCAGCCAGAATTATCCCTAAAGAAAATACAAGGAGAAACTGTCTAAACAGTAGAAATTTTTGACTCCTGCTTTTGTTATAGCCAGTTTAACACTCAGACTTTTCCCTTTTCAAAGGAATCTCAGAACATCTAGGATGAGACTTTCAAAAAACATGTCATGGAAGTATAAAAAAGATGTTACATACATTTTCTGTCAATTTGGTAGGACTTGATTTGGCTTATTTGGCACCTTTTATTTAAATTAAATGCTTCCAGGTGTTTTTGAAGATCCCACTCAGGAGATAAGCTGAAAAGTGCTGCTTGAATGATGAAGTCATGCTACCCTTGACCATTAGTGTCTGTGCTGCTCTCTCATGACTATCTGCACTAATATTATCTTCCTTCTGTGTCTATCTTTCTGATTACTTTGGGTGTCCAGAGCTGTTCCCCAGTGGCTTCCTTAAACTTTTCCTTCATTAGCTTCAATGTGTTACTCAACATTCTAATTTCTCCTGAGAGTGAATAATCCTTTTCTCTCTTTCTGTTGCCTTGGAATTATTTATAGTCTGTGATCATGTCTCCCTGGGTTTACACTTGTCTAGACTAAATATATTTAGTTCTTTTACTGTCACTTTGTGTCCCTTGCTCTGTTGTCTCTTATCCATCCTTGTTTTCTTGAGGTTTTCCATACCTTTCCTAAGCTGAGATAAACAGCACTAAATCTACTGTTCCAGGGTGGTCACACCAGAAGTATGTTAAGTGACGTTATTAGCTCCACAGTTTTATATGATATTTCACAGACATACTACAGTCAATGATACTACTCTAAGCTAAGAGTGGACAAGGGAGGTTCTCCTTCCTCTCTGCTCTACTGAGGCCACATCTGGAGGATTGTATCCAGTTCTGGGCTCTCCAGTTCAAGAGACACAGGGAACTACTGGAGAGAGTCCAGTGGAGGCTACAAAGATGACAAGGGAATTGGAGCATTTCTCTTATGAGGAAAGGTTGAGAGAACTGGGGGTGTATAGCACAGAGGAGAAAAGACTGAAAAGGAATTTCAGCAATGCTTATAAATATCTAAAGATTTGCTGTCAAGAGAATGGAGCCAGACTCTTTTCAGTGGTGGCCAGTGACAGAACAAGGAGCAACAAGCGCAAACTAAACACAGGCACTTCCACTTAAACATAAGAAAAAACTTCTTTACTTTGAGGGTGACACAGCACTGGAACAGGCTGACTAGAGAGACTGTGGAGCCTCCTTCTCTGGAGACTTTCAAAACCTGCCTGGATGTGATCCTGTGCAACATGCTCTAGATGACCATGCTCTAGCAGAGAAGATGTCCTAGGTGATCTCCAGATGTCCCTTCCAACATCTACTATTCTGTGATTCTGTAAGTCTGTAATCTACTTTTCTTCTGGCTGGGTTGTTAAGTTAATTCACTGCAAACCATTCTAAGAGCCAACTCCAGCAGTCACTTCTCACACCATAATAACTGTGAGATTTCCAGTGGAGCAGATCTGAATCTCTTCCAGAGAAAATGTTCTTCTATCCAAAAATACAATTTTATTGAACTTGAAGCTCTGCACCACTACGTGATAATTTAAAAAAATTTAATGGTTCTTAAGTTTGTTGGTGAAGGCTGGTCAATATTTTCTGCTCAGTCAGGTATGCATTTTATCCCCTACAAAGTGGAGAAAGAATAAAAAGTTCTACATTCAAGCATAACATTTGTTGATTTTTTTTTAAAATCCTGTTTCTTTCAAAATCCTGAAATTCTTTTCTTATTTTTTTATTTGGAAGAAAATACCATGTTTGAATGGTAGATTCTTTTGCAGAAGGAGACTAGTAAGTTCATTTTTTAATTTAAGGCCCACCTCCGTCAAATAACTCATTAAGAGTCCTTCTAGCTCATTATCCACTAGATTTTTCTGCTAGGGCTGTGACTTCACATAGTGATATACCAGTATGAATACTTAACCCATGCACTGTGCCTCCCTTTTACCTCTAACTGCACATGCTCAGTTTGAAACAAACCCATCTTTCTTAGAAATAAGCTAAAATTTGATAATATGCTTTGATGAACATGGATATTGAAACAGTGCTTGTTTGCAAGGGACCCAGGGGACAAAAGAAGTGAAATAATCTTTTAGTGAATATTCACACAGTCCTCTAAAGTGATGCACAGGATTTATGGAAACATATCCAAAGACTTACTCTGTAGTCACTGGAAGTCACGTAAAATATGGGAAGAAAGGCCAGCCAAATGATGCACGTTGTATACATTGTGAAACCGATAAACTTGGCTTCATTGAAGTTCTCTGGACATTTCCTTGTTTTGAAGGCATATACAGTGCATAAGACTACGAGGATTACATCATATGTTAAGGAGATTAACATACTGGAATCTTTGACATTGCATTTCAATATGACAGTCTCTCTCTTCTCAGGAAGAGTGTACCGTCTGGTGCCAGGGGTCTCCAAGATAAGCCACACAGATACCATCACAATCTGTACCAAAATGAGACTCAGGCAGATGAAGACCTGAGAGCTGGGGCTGATGAACTTAGGCCTTTGAGCACCGTTCTTTACACCATCAAATATTCTGGCTATGCAGTTCGTTTTTGTCAGAAGGGCAGAGTAGCAGACAGCAAAGGAGCTTCCTAGCCCCAAACGACGCAGGGTGCAGATAGCCGGAGAAGGTTTGGCTATGAAGAAGAAGGTCATACTGTAGGAGAGGAAGACCCCAAAAAGCAATATGTAGCACAGTTCACGGCCAGAGGCTTTGACCAGGGGAGTATTGTTGTGTTTGATGAACACTCCAATGACCATAAAAGTACAAATAAAGCCCAGGCATGCAATGGTAACAGGACCTATTGCCCAAGCATCTTCCCACTTGATGTAGTCTTCTGGTAGGTCGTAACAGCCAGTTAGGTCAGCTGTGGGCCATTTTCCAGGCCCACAGTCTGCACAAGTGAATTCATCAGCCAGGTACTCATAGGTTTCACAAGGAATACAAATCCAACAGCAGACATCTCCTGGTTGCATATTCTTCATCTCATTAGGAGCACAAGGGTCACTGCACTGTGAGACAGGGACAGAGCTCCTAGACCAGTGGATAGAGTCTACCTCAAGTGACAAGGTTTCTGCCCAGTGACCAACCTTCACATAGGAGTATCTGCCTCCAGTGTGCTGGAAATTGAACACATTGTATCGTCCTATTCCATCTCCATAGGCATCAAATTTGACCATACTGTCTGCAGCATTGGGAGGATTGAATGGAGCTGTGAAAAAAAATAAAAGAAACAAAGAATACTATTATCAAAGCAGCTGGTGACTTTTTTCATCTCTTTGGCAAACACAGAAATCTGACAGCTTAAGTTGAGAGGTTTGTACCTATCTCATTATTGAACTTGGAAGAAGAAAAGAACTTAGACACTGGAACCCTACTGCATGAGATGTATTTGTAAGTGTTGGATTACCAATGCCCTTATTTCTTTTTGCCCTGGATACAGATAAACCCTCCTCTGGTATGTACAACTGCTACATTTCATATTTTGTCTTGAAAGAAAGAGGTCTGCTTTATTTGGTGAAATTTGACTGTTGTGATATAAAGAAATTTAAATGGTCAGAACTGTGAGCATCAGTTTTGAGGCCAACAGTCTGGCATGCTGTTGAATAGAGGAGTCATTTTAGAGATGATGGAGAAGTACCTATGAAGTCCTCAACAATACCACAGAATCACAGAATATCAGGGGTTGGAAGGGACCTGAAAGATCATCTAGTCCAACCCCCCTGCCTTTTTCACTTCTCCCTGTGTTGTAGGAAGTTTTGAATCCCTTTTGTTTTGTTTCAATTTTACCATTTTGTGATGTTTCTTGTCTGGTCTGAAGTTCCTAGAATGTGTTGCTTTGGTCCTATATCTTGTTTGGGGAATAGAAGAAAAAACCACAAACTGGATCTGTGACTTGTGAAATCAATATTGTAACACTTCCAACTGGCAAGCTCTGGAGAGCTCTTGTTTTTCTCCAGCTGAGGCTCATGCAGGAAATGAAGAAATATTAAAAATGTAGGAAGAAATTGCATTTACTCTGTGATTTATTGGTCATTTGCTGGAGAGTCAAAGATGAACAGCTTCATAGGCAGGAAACAAAAGGTTTTTGGTTTTGGTTTGTGTTTTGTTTTTTTTTTTTCTCCCATTGATGAGCAATAAAGGTGATATCATTCCCCAGTGTCTTTGGTTACAGAAGTGGTTCCACTGTCATTGCTGGAATAAATCTTTCTCTGCATCTGTGCCCATGCTGTACTTGAGCATAAGCCAGTGTCATATAATGATATAATATCTTCCTCCACTTCAACCTCTAGATACTTTGGATTTCTTGCAGAAGATTTGTTTAGCTTCTATAAAACACTGAGTCCAAATTCTTTCACCTTTATTCCTGCAGAACGTTACCTTATTTTGCAGTAGCCCTCTTAAGGCCAGTAAAAAGAATAGGGGGTTTTGGCAGAGAAGCCCCAGTTGAAAGGTTGATACATAACCTGCACCTTCCCAGCTGCTGGATGTGAAGTGTGTTTCTTTCCCTTCTTTCCTCTTATCTCAGGAGAAGGTTGAAGCACTTTACACCCACCTACAGTCTTTTCTGGGTTTGAGCCAAGACTTTGCCTGTTCTTATCCCTGCCTTCTTCTGCACTTTATCACCTCACCTGTGTCAACCACAGAGGTGGACAGCCTTGGTTTGCAGGATAACAGAGAAGGTCTGTGTAACCCAGGAATGTGTAAGAGGATTTATTTCTCTTTTTCTTCACTGTTAGCATGTATTTGTGCTGCTGTGTGGTCCAACAAGACCTCTAAGTGCACAAAAATTAAGGGCATCATAATGCTTCTTAAATGGCCAGTCCTGGAAATACCATACTGTAACAAGTAGCTAAAATTCAAAATATAGGTCAACAAGAAATATATTAAGCAGCTTCCTTTCTCTCCTCCTCCTCATGAACAGACATACAAGCTCTCTCATCCAGGAGCAGCATTAAAATGAAATCATAATGCAGCACTTAACAGCTCTTCAATAATGTGTGTCTTTGCCAGTGTCTTATTTTATTATTCATAACACTCCTGTGGACTGTAGAAGCTGTTAACACAGCAGACCAGTTTTAAGAGCTAATTTATTCACTTTGGTGTTATACAGACCAGCTCCTGAAGTGTTCTCAGAGGCTGTGACTTCTACTGGCACCAGTGGAGCCAGTAACAACAGGTAAGCAAGAAAAACTGCAGGGTGGTTGCATGGCTTATCTTCTGTCAAACATATACTTTCAAGTGCAGGAGTCCCCAGTGCAAGTTATGTGAGCATCAGAAATACCAGCACATTTTAGGAAAGAGATCCCCAAGTAACATGTTTAACAACTTCTTAGTTCTGGTAGAGTATTTATCATTTGAATAGAGCAAAATATTTGCCTTGGACTTTGCAGGTAAGTCCAGAAGTCAAAGTAGGTAATCTCATGTATCTTGAAGCCCATGGATACTTTGCCTTCCAAGGACTTGTTCCCATGCTACAAATATGAAGAAAAGATTTTTGTTGGACAATATGTTTTAAGTCAACTGCATCTTGTAGCCTGAAGCATTCTTTTCTAGTGGCTGCTGATGGAAGAAAATAAATCACACTTCTTCAAATGGAGAGGATGAAATCATTTAACCAAACAATGATGTATTAAATTACAGTATGGTGAGTCAAAGCTTACAAGTGGGCCCACTGGTTGACAGCAATTAATATACCTACTGATTTCATACAAATTCACTAAGGCAGTTTAATTGATATTTATCAACATACTCTAGGTCCTGTAGAACCATTTTTAGAGTCATGTTTTCATAAAATGCAATGTGATAATAATTGTAAAAGTAACATGCTTATAAACATGAATGCAATATCATAAGAAAACCCAACTCTATGTTTTAGAGTAAAAAGAATTGTTTTTGTGTCTTGGTAAGTGATTTTCCCAGAGATGATAAGTCATGTTGTAAGTCACTTTGAGAATTTTTTTATGGTTACTTTTCAGAGAGTAAGCCTACAATCTTTACAACAGGTGTTTCTGGCAGGCCTTTTTCACACTTGTAGCTAAGCAGTTCTGGATTCATCCCTTGGGAGATGAGAGACAAGACTTTCTGGATCTACCCATGCTGCTAGCTAAGAGACTATCTGAATGACAAGACAGTCTCCTCTGAGCAGTTCTTGCACTTCTTGAAATGAATCATCCTTATGCAAAGCAGTTGTCCAACAGTAATTCTACAAAATAATGTATGAAGAAAGGATGATTAAAAGTGGTTTAAAGATAAACCAGTGATGGTTTGTGCTCCAGCAGCAGAAGTTCAGCAAGGAAGATGCAACAGCAGTGACATTTATGAGATCGGAACCACTCAGGAATGCATTAAGCAGAGGACAGAAAGCCACGGAGCCATGGAGTCATGGTGCAGGTAGCCCACCTCTGTCAGCTCACTCAAGAAATCCTACTGGAGGAGAGGATGCTGTTGTATAAGTGCAGGACAAACTCCTGCAGCTTCAGATGAGAAAGAAATGACTGCATAGTTTTAAAACTATTTTAGTAGCAAATATAGATAAGAACATAAAATAACATCATAGCTTTTATATAGTGAATTATGTAATTTTGTTTCCATCTTCCAACAGTGGAATCATCTTTTCCAACAACAATATAACTTGCAAGTATGTGCTTAAGTGCTGTTAAGAAGCAGGTGAGTTGCTTCCATTTGGAAACTTTTATTAGTTTTGGTGTCAGTAGTGTACAGCTATTGGTGACAAGAAAGAAAGTTCTGAAGGGAGAATTTATTTTCTTATTGGGCAAAAACATTATTTGAAAAGGAAATGGGATTTTTTTTATAAATGCTTCTGCTTCTGCACATTGGCTCAGTTGGGTGAAAAATACTCCAGAATTTTTTAACCAGGGATGAGTAGATGACTAAAACAAAGTAGTTTAAATACTAATTAGGCACATGGAAACTTTTGAGAGGAAGAGCAGCCTAGGAAAATATGAGTGTCATCTTAACTGGCTTGGAATCAGATGGAGTTTTGCTTACCAGCAAGGTCTTTGGGCCAGGAAGGATATTTTGCATACACTTCTGCACACAGCTGAGTGGATAGATGTTATCTAATAGAAAATATCATCAGCAACAGTTCTGGGTAGGAAGGATTACCTGTGTGCCTATATCTGAGAATATCCTTCACATCCAATAAAACACACATCTGTTCTTTTCTTGCAGTGTATTCTTTCAAAACAAGTTACAGATCAGAGGCACAGCTCACTAGCTAGGAGGCAATTTGTTAATAACAAGGCTTGATGAAAGCTCCAAAGTTTTTCAGCTCAGCAGTTTGCAAAGCTGTGGGATTTTGTGTGGTCTGGACGGAAATGTAAAAAGGATTATTGTGTTCACCAAAGGCACCTTTTTCAACAGCTTGTTGGCCTCAAAGGCCAAGAGAGTATAAGGAGATCACAATTAAAAAGAAAAGAAAATGTAGAAAGGGAACAGGCTGGAGTTTCTGAAAAGTTGAGTAAAATCTCCTTAATCTCACTAGATGGTGCTGCAAAAACTCTGAACTCCTGATTGAAGGCTGAAAACCAAGACATTTGTTTATGTAACAAAAAAAAATTTGTCTTTTTAATGCCTCCTACTCCTTCCTGTTACATTTCCTTGGCAATGTTTTTTTAAAACTGTGTAAGGAAGAGCCTTGGTAATAATGTAACAGGATGTGGTATTTTTGCCCAATGGATCATTTACATGTATAATGAAAAGTATCCCAAAGGACCCTGAAAATGCATATATCTTTTAATTTTCTTTTATTTTTAGCTAGATATGTTTTGTTGAGATCAAAGTGGCTGATTTCTGCTTGGCTGAACATTCAGACCAAGTAATGGAGACCTGATCCACCCACTCTTGTTTCTATCTCAGCATAACAGCTGGTTTCACACCTGATTGGCTGAAGGACTGTTGAAATTTGGCACTTTAAAAGTTAGTACAGGGAAAGCTCAGAGTGAAGTGTCACTAGATTGTACATCTCCATAATTAATAAATAATGAATGGGCTTAAAATGTTCATTTTCACAGATACAAGTAGTCACTTTTAACCTCTGCACAACCATTTTTGGATATGTTTGGGTCATACCCAGTATAGCTGCTTCTCATTCAAGAAATGAATGAGACTGTTTAGTATTCTGCAAACGTATTTCCCTATCTATGTCTATCGATTTTCCACTCGGCTCTATGGTTTCTCTCTCAGGTGAGAAACTTGATTGTTGTAGGGAATTTTAATATGTTATAGACCTCCACAGCATTTGCAGTAGTCAGAGACAGAAATGTTTCTCCAGGCCTAGTTGCTAATATTTATCACATGAGTATCTCCATCAAGCTCCTGCCCTACAGAAGAGGATGCATATTTGTAGGATTTACCTCAGGAGAGGTATCTCAGATAGCTCAGCTGAAATGTATCTGTTTTTTTGTCTGCTGATCATTATGAGAAGGACTAAAATACATCTACAATATGTGTATCTGAAGTTGGGTGAGATGAATACCAGCAACATTGGAGCACCAAGTGATAGCCACTTATACAAGCTCTCTGCAGGGGACCTGTGAAGGAGTGCCTCTTGCAAGCTGTCTACACAGGCTGCCGTGACTGCTATTGGAGAGAATAGTTCAGGAGAAGAGTAATGTGGATGCTGGCAAAATAAACTATAAGAAAGATCTGAAAGGTTAGAAGAATTCATTCAGCTTGTCATTTTCCTCAGCCTGGCTGAACACAGAACTCCCTTCACTGTCCCCTGTCCTTCCTGTGAAAGGTTTGCCTCGAGCATAATGTTTTACAGTTTCAGGTGTGGTCCTCTTTCTTGTGTGGCCCTTGGACACATGTATGGTCTTTAGCACTTGGGGAGAATGAACTAGATGCTAAGTTAAAATAGAAAAAACATTTAGGGAAAAGCGTCCAAGGTGTTTTTCCTTTTTTTTTCCCAATAAGTCTGCTAGGTTGATAATTTACAGGAATGATTTGTGAGCAATGCCTTTCAATTGATACCATTCTTTTAATTCAAGATTACCCACTTTAGGAAATGGCTGACATGAGGCAAAATGCATGCAAGGTAATTTATACTAGCAATCAACTTGCAATTACAAAGGAAATTAAACCATGACTTTAAACTGCCTAACTCCTCCCTCAGGCCAACTAGTTAGTTTGTAAACAGAAACAAGGGGAAACCATTCCCATAATGAAGAATTATGTCCACTGTTAGGTTGACAACACAAAAGCGTGGGACCTGGAACTATAAGTTCTGGGGTGGCCTTTGGTATCTCTTGAAATATTTTTATCTGAGGAAAAAAAGAATTGGCTGGGGAGTTTTCTGCCAGTTGCTGAACATTAACGTTGATTTTAGGGCTTGAGATTTTGACTGTGATTTTTTTCCAGTCCCAAAGTTATAAGTTCCATCTGTCCAATTTGGACTTCTGGGTGAGGGATGTTCTCATTTAACCTCAGTGCTGGGAACTCTGTGCCTTACCCCTTTCTTCTCATTACATCAAGGATGCAGCTGAAAGAGATTGAAGATGTGGTTTAATTTTTGTTAAAATTCATTTTTGGACTAAGTGAGGGACTTGTTTACATCACATCTTTTTCTTCATGGAGACAGCACTCCATGATGTGCTGGTTACACCCCCCAGACTACATATAGTAGCTGATGGATGAGGAAGAGTTGAATATCTAATACTATTTTTTTATCCTTCTTTGTTAGCCTGAAGGAAATATGAATAGATGCAGTTATTAAGATATTAAAGGAAGTTGGTTAAAACATCCTCTCCTCTGTGGGGACTTGAAGATTAGAGAGGTGTTTCCAGACAGTGGTCTAAATAATTTAGTTAGATAGTTTGCCCTTAGAGATCAGAACCAAATGAACCATGATATAGACCCTCTGGCTTTTATTGCTCAATTGACTTGATGTGAAAACTCTCCCAAATCAGGTGGGCTGACATAGATTTAATTACTTATAATGCAATACTGTTATTTAGGAGTAGTAATACTGTAGCTGTGATCATCTAAGATTCAAGAGATTTCAAGCCCATAAGAAAGGCACTAATTTTTATTAGACTAGTCTGTAGATGGTAGCACAAGCTTTCAATAACAAGGTCACTTCATTAGGTTAATCTCATTAGGTTATCAGAAAAATTGCTCAGCATATTTGTCCTTTGGTTATTTTGAAAAGAACAGCTCTGCTTGGAGTTCAGTATAGCAGGTTTTTATTTCCTCCTGGAAACACAATTTCACTTTGCAAACAGCCTCATTACTATTCATTTGCAGGGTAATTGCTGAGAGCTTTTTCTTCATTTTTTTAAAAGTATATAGTTTAGAACCATAAGGTCTGATCAAGATGCAAGACAAGATATGGCAAAAATCTGTTATACCAAAAGTTTCTCTTGTTTTTCCAGATATGTGGGCAGTCTAATAAAGGCATTGCCTCTTCTTGTGACTCTGTGCTATTGTTTTTGTTAAGAAGCTACTGAAAACTCTCAGCAATCATTCTAGAAATTGCTAATAATGAGGTAATTTGCAAAATGAAATTGTATTTCCAGTAGGAAAATAAAACCATCAGTAATGAATTCTAAGGAGAACGTGTTTTTGAAATAACTGAAATTCAAATTTGTTGAACATTTTGTGCAAAAAGTTGGAGTTGTAGGATGCTTCAGAGCTGAGATGAAAAAACAGTACCACAATGAAATGCACAAAGGAATCCTTATGCTCATACTATGGAGCTCAGTTACAGTTCTTGGCACAACTGACAGTGTTGGTGGAAGACAAAGAAGACTTGGAGTTCATCTGGTCATGTGTTTCACTCACCTTATGGTGTAAGGTTCTAGAGTACATGAAAAAAGTGGCCTATATTTCTTTAACTAAACTTAATTAGGAATGTCTCTATTGGGATGTAGCTTTCTTACAGAGTTCTTGTAGTCAGTGGAGAGAAATAGACACCTTCAAAGTTGCCACCAGGAAGATGGGTACCTTTCTCCATTATTCTCCAGTTATTAGGCTACAAACTGAGCTGTGTCAAGAAGATATGAAAGCTGCTTGGATTGAATTTTGGCCACTGATGGAAAAATATCCTGGTGAGGCCACATCTGGAATATTGTGTCCAGTTCTGGGCCCCTCAGTTTAAGAAGGACAGGGAACTGCTGGACAGAGTCCAGCGCAGAGCCACAAAGATGGTGAAGGGGCTGGAACATCTTCCTGATGAGGAAAGGTTGAGGGAGCTGGGTCTCTTTAGCTTGGAGAAGAGGAGACTAAAGGGTGACTTCATCTATGCTTCTAAGTATGTGAAGGGTGTGTGTGTTTGCTAGGTCTGCAAAGAGGCAGCTGGAGGAATAAGAAAGTAGAGGGGTCATCAGGAAAACCAAGCTGTAAAAATCTTACTACAGCTCTGTGTGTGTATATATCTATATCTATCAATGTAATGCTGATACAGGGAAAAATATGAGAAAATACTGTGCAGTCTCAAAGGTTCCTCTGCTCTGAAATAGCAAATGCTAAGTGTGCTTTCAGAGACTGACCCTTAGCTGCTTTTGAGGTTTTAAATTCTTTGTCACTTTTGCAGTCCCAGGAAAAAAAGACAGTATTTTTTCCTATAAACCCTACATCTTTTTCATGTATATTTTTTAAAATGAATGACTTGGGGAATTCACTGTATTTTCCTCAGTTTTATTTGTTACAAATGCATCATGAACTACACTTCTAAAATTTTCATGATTAACATGGTATTAGATACCATCTGTTCATGAAAGTTCTACCTTCAGCTGAAAGTGGTATTCTGGTTTATTCTATGAATAAACATCACAAGGAAGGTCAGCAGGACCTTCTAGCTGACCCTTCGAGTGCTGGAGGTTAAGGGGGTCTGAAGTGATGAGCAAGAGCTCATTGGGTGAGGTGATGGCGTAACAAAGCTTGGATATGAGCTCCAGCTTTGGCCTGCACATTTACTGACAGGTGCTCCCTGCTGTAAATTTATACCTGGCCTTTGAAGTTTCTGCTTGTGATAAGAGACACATCATTTGCTGGTCTCTGCTCCATGCAACCTTGGCAGAACACTTAGCTTCGAAGTGGAATTTTAAATGAAAATAATTAAGGCTGAATCCCAGAGTAGGGACCATGCAATGTTGCTGTGTGACATCTGCTGTGTGAAGTGAGGCAATATCTCCTGTTGCAGAACATGACTTTTAGGCTCTTTCCTGCTTGAGTGGAACAGTTATGATGGAAATGGTGTGTGAAAGTATGTTTTCACCACAGAAGCTGTAAGTTTTCAGGAGTAAATGGGAAGGCAAGTTTGTGTTTCTGCTTCATATTATTTGAGTGTTGATTGGGGCAGAGTGGAGAGGAAGAAAAAAATGAAAATAAATCACACAGAAATGTAAGACTAGGCAGTTTTGTGATAAAACCCAGAGGATGAAAGGGGACAAATCAGACCTGACTTACAACTCTTTTCTCATTTTCTCATTCTGGTTAGCCACATGAGAGGATTTTGCCCAGTATAAGCTAGGCTTGATGATACAGCCTTTGCTGTTGAAGAGCTGGATTTCTGAAAGTGGTACAGGGAGGGACATGACAGTGACTCTTGTAGCTGTGGAGGAGGAAAGGGTTAGGAAAAGACTCTGAGTTACTTAAAATTTTTATTGATCTGTTTTCCAGGGTTACAACTTTAGACAAATTTCTCCTACTATTTGCTGTGAAAATTCAGAAAGCTGCAGAAGAAAGACACCCCTAAACCTGACCTCCCTCTGTCCATACACTGCCATGTCAGACTCATGGCAGAGTTAGTCCTGCAATACCATCAGCCCTGCAAACTGTGCAGCATGAAAAGCTGGAGCCCAGTCCCACAGCCTTGAGTGACAAGGGTGTCATCCTGCACAGCCAGCTCAGCAACCCTGGGACAGATGGAGCTAATGCTGATCCTTGAATGTCACTGCTGCCCTTCCTCGCCCTGGTCAATCTGTAGCATAATGCCCCAGGGGAGCAGCTACACCAGACAGCAACATGTGGGGCACAGCTCTGGATGTCCTGCCACTTTATCCCAAACGATGGACACCCATTTGATGCTGCCCATTCTAATGCTCACTGTTCTGACACATGCCAAATGTTGTGATGGTTGCAATAGCACTGTAGGCAAAGATAACACTGTTTTTCTGTGTCATCCTGCTAGTTTAAAGGAGCTAAAACTGTTAGCAGAACTGGTTGCTTCACTGGCCTCTCCATTTTTCTGAGGGAGGGAGGCTTCTGGATATGTGGAGCTCTTCCTCATGTTGGGGTTCCTCTGCAGATTCATAGCCCCCTTGAGAGCCACTTCTACACACTGCCCTCCACCAGGCACTGGCTGAGTCCTGGCGAGAAGTTGAGTTTTCTCTCTGTTCTCTGCCATGGAGCTCTTTGCTTTTGTGATCAGCACTACTTTGTTGTTCTGGTAATAAAAGCTAACAGCCTCTTGAACAGCATCTCCTTATCAATAGAAGAGTATCACAATTCAGAACATCAAGTGCTGCACTTGTGCCCTCAGGAGGGAATGCAGAGGATAGGAAGATCAAGAAGATGAACCAGCCTATATCTCTTTGAAAGGCCAAACAAGCACTGAGATGGAATGAGTGTGTTTATCTGGAGGCTGAGCTTTGCATTCTCAGCTGCTGGAAACAGGAAATGTTTCAGGCACTAATGAAATACCTGTCACACAGCATGTCAGCAGCAATGGCAGCTTGAGAGTGAACAAATCCTGGCCAGTCCTCTACTCCAACCATGCTGTTAGCTGGTCCCTGAGTATTTCCCTCTAGATACCATTATTATTATGCCTGAGAATATCACTTCAGTATTTCAGCTAAATGGTGAGTATCTTGGTTGCTGTGTGGTCCATCAGTAGTCAATACTAAGAGATGTAGAGGCAAGTCATATTTCACGTAGGCTATCCCACATAGACAGAACCATGCTTTCTGTAAGTGCTGATTCCCTCCATTAATGGCAATCAGAGACTAACCAAAACTAATATGAAAAATGTAGGGTAAAGATCTAAACTTGCACAGTCCCACCCCAGTCATATAAACGCACCCTATTGTTTACTCAGACTAGTGTGTTTGAAATGCAACAAATTCTGCTCCTGGAAACTAGAAAAATACATTCAGGGCAATTTGTCAGATTTCTCTCATGGCAAGATGCAAGTTTAAGCATGCAGGACTCATCTGTTTGTACCTCTGCCCTTCAGCAAAGAGGGCACTGCTTGAATGGCTATTTATGTGTGTGTGAATATGGTTAACACTGATGTTCTCTTTGCTATCTGCTTCCTTTTTTGTGGGTGTGGATCATCTCCCAGGCTAAAGAAGAGAGAAAATCCACATTGTACTTCCTGATGGGCTGGTAGCTTCAGTGTCATCTTCTCTTTGCAATGGGGATATGTTCTCAGCTTTGGAGCTGGAAATATCAGAGCATGATTGATCAAATGTACCATGCAACAGAGTCCTGATGTTGTATTAATAACACACCTAGAGACTTTCTTCAACCAGAAAAGAGCAAAGGTGAATTCTTGGTCCCATGGCAATAAATGACAAGACTTGTATGTATTAAAATTTCACACCTTTCTAAAAGGAAGAAGACACGCAAGATTTGCTGATTCTCTCACTACATACAAATCACTCACCTGCTTAAATAATTACTGACTTTAAAACATGGATTCACATTATAATAGAACTGATAACAAAGACACAGGAGATGAGCAGATCATCTTGCCAGCTAGTAATAATGCAGACAGAACAAAGCCATTGGAAAAGAACTCAACAGGTTTTTTAATGTTTTAAATCAGAAATTAAAATTAACTGCAACCAAAGATGTTCAGCTTCAAAGATTTCCATGTTGATTATAAAAACAAATTGATTTGAATCAAAAAAGAGCCTTCTGTTTTTAAAACTACAAAATAACAGGCTTTATTTTTTTTTTCTAGCTGTATCTAAATGAAAATTTTCTTGGAATTTTGGTCAAAGAAAACTGTAGTTATTTTGACTTTATGTATGAATGCTGAGTGGGAAAAAGCTTGGGTGCTGAAAAAATCTCTGCTCAATAGAAAAATGATTAGGAATCATGTACAGGAACCAAGATTGTTTAGTGACAGATTAAAGCTGGACTCTATAAAAGTGCATGCATTTAAGTCTATAACAACACCTAATGTGTCAGAAAAAGTTTCTTCATAGTCGAAGTTTAAGTTACTGAAGTGCCTACTCATTTGGGTAGGTTATTACTGTCCTGAAGTGTATCTCTGCAGGAGCAGAGGCACACTGCACACCACTACCATCCCTTGCAATCAAGATGCCAGGACCCAGCTTCTGAGAAGTTCTGTTCTCTTACAATCATGTGATTTCAACAATTTGAAGACATTCAAGTATCTCTGAGGTTAAGTGTAGGAAAATGAGAAAACAGTTTACTTCTACATATTAAGTGCTGTGTGAAGGGGGAGGACAAATTATAGGATTTATATTCCATAGGTCTAAAGACTGAGAGGTTGTTTCATTCTGTCCTGTACTGCTTGTGAAATTAATAAATCAAATGCAATTTCAACATGACATATGATACATATACATTGCCTGTGCATCTGTATATGTCATGGTATGTGACTATCCTTACTGATGCAGCAGTCTTTAGGAGGTGACCAAACACCATGACACAAAAACACTGTCTTGCTCAAGCCAGGTATGTGGCTTCAGCTGCACTGCATGCAACAGTCAAATGAGGGGTTTGAAGCCTCTCAACTTCCAGCTGCTCTCATGTTATTTTTAATTTGTGACTGAATCTATGTTACCAGATCACATCCAAGATCCTGGGTCCTCCTGAATCCCCTCCTGAAAGATGAGTTAAGATGCAGCATGTGGCCAGTCTCATCTGTTCCTTCTCGATTTGCATGATAAAGAAATCCAGGCACATGGGCTGCAGGAATTACTGATGTGCTATAAGCAAGTCAACTAGACAACTAGCAGGATATTAGGAGACCAGGGTTCCTAAGAAGCTCTACAGCATGCACTGGAAGGTACCCTTACAAGTATCCAAGAAAATGAAGCACTTGGTTACACCAGCCACACACCACTGAGCATGAGAGAAGCTCTAGGGATGTGGTTGGAAGTATCTGGAGATGGCTTGAATCAAATGCTGAGAAGATCTCTAAAGAAGGGGAAAGTTCAAGCTCCAATCTGACTTTTTCACATAGTTTCCAGTGTTGTTAATGTTGTGCCATTATTGAGGGTCTCTTGGGACTGAACATGCTGTATCATACACATATTTATCCTTCAATTCCTCCTGGAGTTAGTTCTCATAAAAAGCACAGCATGATGTTTCCTTACTAGCAGCTTGGTCAGCTGAGCTGAGAAATGCAAGCTCAACCTAGAGCTTCAGAATAAAGTTAGACATGTTAAAACAAATTAACATGATGTTCTACACTATTTGTTTCCTCTGTAGATCTATCTAGCCTGGCTATGGTATAATATTAAGAACAAACCTAAACTCAGCCATACTTGATGGCAAAAACACAGAGATGTCATGTGCTGTGCAGCCAGTCCTCATCAAGCTTGTTCATATCATTACCAGACTATTCTCTCTCTCTCCACAAGTCTGCACATGTTTAATCTATCTTTTTATACTTGTCATCAAGCCTGAAGTTCTGTAACATAGGTCATTGGAACTTTCCCACATACTTAAATATGTTATGTTATCTTGTTCTATGGCAGTAATTATTGCTTTGCTATTGTAAGGACATTGCCGATTGACCATGGTCCAGATATTATGTAAATCCACAACAAAATGAGGAATAGAAAGCCAAGTCTTGGCATAGACACAGCAGGCATTTGCCTAGTGTAGCAGGTGGTAAAATGACCACTGGACTCCAGTCATGCCCAGCTGAATCCAAAGTGTCTGTGAATGAAATGCAAGTTGGTGTGTGGAAGTTTAGAAGATGGGGGGTAACAGTACCAAGACCAGCTGTTGCCACCTCCACCCTCTTCCTTCTGCTGGAAACAGAAGGAGCATCGAGACTTTTTTAGGGGTTTTGCTGTGTCTTCCTTTTTTTCTGCTTTCTTGTGACAGGAGTGGCTTTGCTTGGGTACCACCCTAATCTGAACTGTGATAATAGGTACTACTGGGAATTCAGGTGGTTCTTACTGCAACTGATGAACAGTTCATTAATTATAGTGACATTCTGTATGTACCAAAAGAGAAGTTATTACCTGTAAAGTTTACTTTCAGGAGATAATCTTTATACAGCTTCCTGCCATCCAAATGCTTCATGGCATCACAGAGTTTGGTGGTGTTTGGACACAGAGTCCTCTGCATTTTATGCAAGGCATGGGCCATTGCATACACGGCATTGACAACAAACATGATCTTGGACTCTTGCTCATAGTTGGAGCTGTTGATAGTGAAGTGCTTTTCACAAGCCTTCCTATGTGGTTTTCGGTTCTGGAGATTACATTGGAATTTTTGCTCCCAGAAGTCCTTGAACCAGGGGTTACGTCTGTTATTGTAAGGGTTGAGGCTTTGGAAATATTTGTCAAATTCTTTAACTGGGTGGGAAGCTAGTTCCAAGGTTATTGCCCCAGAAGCTATGTGCTCATTGCCCTTGACAATACTCTCTTGTGCTCCCCATCCATCGCTGGCAATCCAGGTAAAGGAAACATTGAAGCGGTTGGCAGCCGCGATGAGCTCCCGTGAGTCATCACCTCGCATGAAGAGCACCACCACCCTGGCATTGGGTTTCTGGAGCAGCTCTCTAATCACACCATCATAGGACTTCCTGATATTGGACCTGCCCACTTTCTCCGAGGTGGCAATGCAGATGTTGCGGAGGCGAGCTTCCTGCTCGAAGGCTTCAATCCCTGTCTCCCCATAGTCTCCTTCGGAAGCAACTGTTGACACATAAGTCCAGTTGAAGTACCGTAGGATTTCAGCCATGGCTTTGGCTTGGTAGAAGTCAGGGGGCACAGTCCGTGCGAAATAGTCATAGCGGGATTTGTCACTCAGCTTGGCACTGGTGGAGGCATAGCTTATCTGGGGGATCTGGAAGAGTCTGAGCAAATTTGCCACCTAAAAGGGGGAGAACACAGATTTTTAAGGGTGATGTTTATAAAACTGAACAGGAATATCTAGGGAAAGACATAGAGAGTGTTTTTTGATAAGAGGTGTTCTGGCCATCACAGATTAAGGGTTTTGATAGAGGAACTTGATAGCATACTCTGGCGAGAGCAGTGCACTGTGCATGCACAGAAAAGCTGTTCTGCTGCCTAGTTAATCCCCAGGGTCCTACCAGGACTGTAATGGACCTTTTATTTCTGTCAAACTGAGTCTGTGTAAACCAACAGAGAATTTGATACAAATAGACAATATGCTCCAATCTCAGTCTGTGATCTTCACTAAGGTCTGGGGATTTGCATGCCTTTCCTCTTCATCTTGTGATCCATCTTCTTCAAGATACATTGTATTTGATAACCAAATGTACTAATAAGATAAATTTGTCTTTAATGCAAATATCACAGATATACAGACCTTTCACAGAACTTTCTGATCCCATTTATCCAAGCTCTGAATCCCTACCTTTCCTATTTTTGACTCTTTTAAACTTCTTGTTTTTGAGCTATTCGACTGCAGTCCTCCTGAGATGGCACATTCTCATACGTTATTACTCCTCAAGTGCTGTACAATGTCATGTTGACCTACAGATTTTAATAAATTATAAAAACTTTTAATAATTGCTTTTATTGTGTGATTTATGTTGTCCAAAGTCCTTTTTTTGTGGATTTTCTTCATATATTGCTGATACCACTTGCTGAAATATTCCCAAATCTACTGTTACTCTCACAGAAAAGTAGCTCCTGATAATATCTGGAAAGAAATGAGGAAAGGTTATGGCATTTTTTTCCTATGATTGCTTCTTAGATGACAAAGGGAAGACTTTGGGCTTCTACTCTTGGTGAGTTGAAATTGTTTCCAGTAAATTAAATTTAGAGTTGATCTTGGAGTACAGACTAACAAAACCATCTGAAGAGCAATAATGTCCTAGAAATTCCTAGGGGAAATTTATTAAAAATTGCCCAGTCAATTTATTTTTCACATTTCCCCCAAATGTTTCTCTGACCACTGACTATGTCTGTGAGAATTCAAAGGCAAAGGGCTGTTTTGAAAAAATCTTGTGGAACAAGGGAAATTTTAAAGGCTCAAGTAGCAAAATAAATAGCCTGATAAAAATAACCAAATTTTTTTGTTTTCTTTTTGACAACTCTTATCTCTTGAGGTTTTGTAGATTTAGATTCTGTTATTTCTTTAAGGAAGGTACTGGTCCAGTGTATCTCTGTGGCTGGTCTCCCATTGCAAACTGGCGTAATCTTTTGTCTGGGCCAGACTGCTGCCCAACCATACACCCCCAGTGCTTTTCACAACCACCTTGGCCTTTTGAACCAGAAGACTTAAGGAGATGTGTTCTACTCTCCTTCAGGGGCATCAGAGAAGAGCAGGTGGGATGCCATGGCATCTCAGGTCTCTAGGTGCCTGGGTCTGGGGAGCTGAAGCATGTCTTCATAAAATAAACAACTCAAAAGAGTTTCCTTTGTTTTAAAGCAAAACAAAGGCTCTCCTATGCTGCATGGAAGAAGTATCCTGACAGGGACTTTTGGGTAATGATCTGCAGCTTTGCCTATGGGTGAAGGCATGTGGCTGTAAACTGCTGTGACTGAAGAAGTCACTGTCCCTCAGGAGACAGATGATGTGTCCTTAACCACCTTGCAAGGTAGTAGCATGCATTAAACTGCCTTATACTGGAAATGTGGGAATTAATTTCCATTAGTGAGTTAAACAAGCAGGTTTAAAGCAAGAGTGGGCTGAGAGGCTTGTTTTGTCACTAAGGTGCAATGGTTGCTTTGAGTATTGTTAAGCCTCTGTGGCTTTGTAACTTTTGATTACATGCCCATATACCCACACGGTTTGGTTCACTTGTCCTGACTCAAAATGAGCACTTTGATTTGGCAATAAGAATGTCCCCTGTGTAGCTATTCCAGAACATTTCTTGCAGAACCATGTGGGATGGAATTGCTATTCTTGTCACAGTTTATTCTAGCAGAAATTATTTTATTTGAGCTAAACTATGGTAAGGATATGCACACATATAATTCTGCATTTCCCCCCACCAAACTGGCTAAAAAAGAAGTCCAATTTCTAGCTAAAGCAATGCTATTCAGTGTGTAGTCAAGCCATCAGCTCACAGAAAGTTATTCCTAACAATTTTTCTGTTGCTTTTTTTTTTTTTTAGTCTAAGTAGCAAAAGTATCTATATGAAGGGAAATAGAAACACACCCACACTTTAAATGAGGGGCCTGAACCTTGGAGGTCACTATACTTCTGGGGTCCTTGCAAACTGCCTGCAGTTCTGCTTCCTGTCCTGTTGGGAGAAGAAAGCTTTCCAGTTTGCAGTAGCATTCTTCACTGCAAAGCTGTCCAGATGGTAGCTTTTTCATAGACCAAAACTTAAAAATACATAAAAACATAAGAAAGTCTGATTAATCATTGAAGGTGGTGAGTCAGTCATCCCTGAGATATGTGAATGATCATGTAGCTGAGCAAAGTTGTATCTGTAATTAATTCATATGAGGACACTCTTCTGGAAAATCTCAAGTTGGGGATTTTATGGAATATTGTAACATCTTGGTTTTAGGGACTCTTTTTTCAAAAGATCTCAGGTACCTAGCTAATACAGCCATTTTCAGAGCTGTCCCTTTTTCAGCCATTTCCATGATACCCTGAAAATCATTCTGAACATTAGATCTTGATTAAATGAGCAAGGAGGTAAGGGCACAGGTAAAAGGTTCTGCAGAGGAGCTGATGTCTAAGGCTGTCTATACTGCAGTGTCTCAGTGTGGTAGAGGACAGTGCAATGTGACCTAGAGTTATGTACACCAAGATTGAACCACTTGAGAGATACCTACACAGTAGCTCTATGCTGCCTTGGGATGTATGCTACAGCTTTAAAATTGAAGTGTACATCGAGCTTTTGCTAAATGAAATAATCTATTTTGGCAAAGCTCCAGGCAGCAATTTAATCAACCCATGGTGCAAGCAATTAGAGCCTGAAATCCATATGTTGGCACTTAAGTAACAGTAGTAGCCTGTTTGGTTTTTTGTTTGTTTGTTTGTTCTTTTTTTTTTCTGTCAAAACCCATGTGTTTTTCAGCTACTTTGAAGATAAGGCTGGATGTTCTGTTTCTGCAACCTGAACCAACATCTTTATACAGCTCAGCTTCCATCATGAGGAGAAACTTTCATTTGCCTTAGTGCTGCTGGGTTTATTAGTGTAGCCATTGTCCTGTGCTCAAGCGTCCACTTCCCAAGCCCATCTGGCTCTTCCTCCACTGCTATGATGGTGAGAGATTCATAAGGAGCTGCCCAACATAAGCACAACAGAAATTCCAGTGTGAGCCATGCCCCTTCAAAAGGCCAGACTGTACCAGCAATGACCAGAGCAGTGCCGGAGGAGACTGTCTCCCTCTTACAGTGCTGGAGCCACATCTGTCACTTCTACTTCTCTGTCCATCAGGGACAGTTAAAATTTCCCTTCTTAACAACCCAGAGACTGTTACATGGGTCTTTTGAATATGTACTGCGCTGAGTAGCACAAGAAAAACTTTGGAAGAAAAAGATATAATTCTAAAAATTTTAGAACAGATGGAGTTTCTTCAACCCAATATACTAGTGTGCATCATACACTTGTTGGACAGAGGAGGCACCTTGTTAGATTACAGTGCTCTCTGCACTTTAAAATTTTACCATGCCAGAATCTCATGACATTTAATGTAGCTTAATGAATCTAATTTCACAGAGCTGCTTTGAGACAGGCAAGAGCTCCTGTGGCTGTTTTGAACAGACAGTAAATTAAGCTGCTGAACAGAACGGGATTGAGGTAAAGTAGGTTTGTCTCCATTGAGAAACTGCAGAAATCCCTGTCTTTGAACTGCAATCTGGCCTAATGAAAATTCAGTTGTTGCCTTTATTCACCTGAAAGACTTTCTATTCATGAGAATGAGTTGCTTGTGTATATTCCCATGGCAAAACAATGTCCCAAGGATTTCCCAATATTTAGATCATTGCTATAGAATAGAAGCTGAGTTTTTGCTTTGAAGGAATGTGTGCTGCTGCCAGTGTATGCTACATCTAGTTCCTGAATAATGGTAATCTACGATATGGGGTTTTTCTTATTATTTGGGCAGTTGCAGGTCAAACTGCAGCTGAAGCATTTGCTTCAATAATTTTGTTTATTTGTTTATATGACTACCACTTTTCTTAAATCTACAAATATTTTAAACAAATTTTAGCAGAAAGTGTTATTTTAGAAAAGGAGGAAAGAAATATTGGTTCTGAGTGAGCTGGAGAGTGGTTGGCATAGTGATGGGCATAAAGCTAATGTACAGAATAAATCAGATATCTGCCTCTAGTCACCTGCTTACACTGGCCTGTACACCTTCTCCATGCTCCCAGCTCCTGGCCTGTATATTTTATGTCAAATTAGAACCTCTCTTCATTCAATTTATAGCGATTTTCTTCCATCTTTTTGTTATGCATCTCAGTAAAGACACTTGCTTTTTCTTCTTGAGAGCCAATCCACACATACTGAAAAGCTGATATTAGGTTCCCACCAAACCTTCTCTTCTCTAGACTAAACACACCCACTTCCCTCCATGTCCTCTTGTAGAGTATGTTCTCCAGACTCTCCTTCCTGCAATCACCTCTGTATTTACTAAGTCTTTCTTTTATTGGGGACCCAAAGCTGAGTATAGTATTCCAGATGTGGTCCAATGTGAATAGAATAAGTAGAAATAAATAGAATAAGTAGAAATAATAATTCTATCTACTGGCTCTGTTTCTGTAGATGCTGCCCAGCATGCTGTGAGCCTACAGTGCTGCCAGTTTGCATCACTGGCAATAGATGAAGAGTTTTTGCAACAGAAAATGCCCATTTGGCTTCAGCTGGAACTTGAGCTCTAACCCCAGGAATACGTCAGCAATGTGACATCCCAGTTAAGGGTCGGTTGCAAGAAACTAAAACCAGAAGCAGTGAAGTTGTTTAGGAAGCTGGCTTGTACTCCTGTGTAACCTTCTGGCACATTGCATGTGTGAAGCAGTGCTTTCCATCAGCTTTCTCTCTCTTTGCTACTAAAAAGGCTGTGTACTAGTTAGGGAGTATTGCCCCTTAGCAAAATTCCTCCCCAAAAGTAACTTGGGAAAAACCTATTCATTACCAAAGATTTTGTCTTATTAGGGGGAGGGGAGAAGCCAACATTGTTTTTAGCCTCACTCTTCTCCTGAAAATTTTGGCAATGAAGCTGGAAAAATATAGCTAAATATTTTCAGGGTTCTCAACAGCTGTCCTACCCAGAGAAGCAGTGTTTGAACAACAAAACTATTGCATTTGCAAAATGAACATCAGAAAGAGGGAATGCTGTCAGAGTAACTCTAAAATTTCTGTGGAGGACCCCAAAATTTCTTTTTATAATTGTGTCCTGTGTGTGTAACCTAAAATAAACCAAGAAGGATGTGCAGAGAAATGTTGCACTCAAAGAGAAGAATTGTTTAGAAACCTTTTTTTTGCTTTTGTTTTCCTCTTTTCCTTAAGGGGATAGCACAGCGAACTGCTGCATATGCACTCTGCCTCCATACAGCATTAACTGCTGAGGAAAAGTAAGCTAAGCACTAAGCTGGCTCTCTGAGAAGAGATCTGTGCAGAAGACCTTTCTTTGCATGAGGAGTGGAACTCTTCTCTGAGACTTAGTAAACCTGACTGTTAAGTGACTCATGTTACATTTACATGTGATGAGAAAAGGGATCAAAATTGGGGTTGATGGTTCTAAAAGCCTGAAATGCCTCCTGGAGTTAAAAGAACTATCATTGATAAATATGGTTATTTGAGACTCATTAACTGATGCATAAGGCCTAGTCAGAAGGGACAGAATGAGTGTGCACCAAGTCAAGATGTCCCTAACTTCTTCCTATTTTTGGCCACTTTCTCTGGTAGTTATGCTTTTTCTTGCTTGTCACATGGCAGGGCTCCCTCCTTCTTACTTAAGATCTATGATGAGTGAGTTACCTATCCCTGTCAAATCATGCCCTTTCCCCTTGGCAAAAGGAGCTAATGTTCATGCTGAAGAAAAAAAAAGTTAAAATCCCAGTCCCTAATCAAAAAGGAGTCAGTTACCTTGGGGTTTTTAAAGAAGCCAGCCACAAGGAGGTACTCACATTCCTTTGCAATCTCTAGGAAAGACATGTCTAGTGCTCTTTGAGCTCTGAAAAATCTTGACCTAGTGGCTGTTCAGTTTCCGAATGTGAAAGAGAAACAAAGAGAGGAACAAACAACAAGGATCTGGCTGAGAGGTAGGGGAGGGAGAAGAAGAGAGACAATAGAGGGAAAGATTTTAAAAGAGTCACTGACAAGTCAGCAACTGCATGTGTATCTTAAATGTTAGTGGTAGGTGGTCCAACACATGAAAGAGATCTTTTAGAAGGATTCTGTGATTCTATGATCTGGTTTAGTTTTACAAGCACACAATCACCAGAGGCTGTCATTACACAGCTGAAAGTAAAATTCCTCTATAAGCATGGCACAAAAGGCATATGTGGTCTCTGGTCCCTGGTGAAACCCTGGAGCCCCCTGCACATTTCTCCTGCTGACATCCACATTGCATCAATGTACAGGGGGACAGAACCCCATATATTATAGGTTGGAGGTTTTTTTGCATGTACTTCTAAGGATTTTGCACTATTTTTAGTGATTATGAAAGTCACAAACTATTGTTAAGACTCTGTTTGGAAGACGGTTTATCCTTGGAGGAAGGAAATGGAGGTGATTAGCTTTCAGGCTTCATGAGCCCTTGGCAGACTTGTGTGGCTAAGGAGAAATGACAGCCAGGAAAAGATTGCCAGTAAATGAGTACATATTCTGAATGTCATGCCAGATGGTCACAAACTTAGAAGAGTCCTTAGCTTTTGTGATAGCAGTAATGTACTTTTTAAACCTTCTTCAGTTGTTTTGATACAGCATACTTTAGAGACAGCAAGGAATTCAAGACAGCTGGATATTAATTTCTATTCTGCCACTTTTCCTGGATGGTGTTTTATATTTCTTTATGGGGGATAACTTTTATGACCATGATCTGGAGGTCTTGTGTCCTCTAAACTTTGGAGAACTACCCTTCTGATCCTAGATTCACCTCAGGTCAGAATTTTTTTTAGTGAAAACAGGGGTTTTTTTTACATGAACCCTTCCACTGACTCAGAATCCTGACTTGGGTGTTGAGGGCTTAAATGCTGTGCAGATTGGGCTCATTGCTAATTTAAACACATCTAAAAACTAATTACCCAGATCATCATTAACGATAATAGCTTAGTCTGGCCAGAAAATAATTAAGAATTCTGCATTCTCTTGTTGTTTTCAGTCTCTGCAAAAAGTGTCTATTGCACATACTGACTCAGTGGGGAAGGTGTTCATTTCTGATTTACCAGCAAATTTTTTTTCCTTGGTGTAAGGAAAATGAAAGAAGCAGAAACCTGACAGCAGGATCATCATGAAGTGATTTGGCAAACAGCTGTTCAGCCAAAAATCTGGAGAGAGAGGGTAAAAGAAGGAGAAGAAAAAGTATTGAAACACAATGGCAAATTCACAGAAGGAAGAAAAAAGGCAGAAATAATTTCTTGTCTGAAGAGCTCAGCATGGTTTATTTTAAGGCAAAGAAATTGTGCTATGGTCTTTATGAAGTTTGTAGCTCTAAGGGAAAACAGAAATGCTTGTCAGGGTTACATCTGGAAGTACCCAGCAACCTGAATGCTGTTTGAAAGCATGAGGAAAAGAAATGGTCAGCCTTGAACACCAGTCTGCTGAAGTGGTTCTGTGGTGCTGTGATTCCAGTTGTTAGTGGAGCTACTCTCTACAGGTGATTGTCTCTGAAATTTGACAGACTCCTCTTCTGGTGTGGCTTTAATGTTTTAAAATTCTTACAACTTCTGGCTTGAGCCTGCAATGTCTCTTATTCTTGACAAGGATTTTCTTTTGGAACAGAAGTCATGATTGGTTGTCTCAACAAGATGAGCAGGAGTGAATAACTTAATTAACTCTTTTCTAAAGAGTGTGAAAACAAGAAAAGAAACACTGAAGGAAGGCCAACCCAGTGTATGTCAAGGGAAAGCAATCAAATGAATAGATCTTTTCTAGCTGGAAAATGCTTGTTGAAACATTGAATGAATGGTTTGTGTACCTATTTCTCAATATTTATGAAGAACTGTATAAAAAAGTTCTTATGTTTGAACACTATTGGTAATTATAGGAAAGTTCTATAGATCATAGAATGATATTAGATATAACTCCTCTTTCACCATCTCATGAGGTTTGAAAATTGGGAAACATACAGGTATCCATACAGCTATATTGTCATTTTTCACATATACTGAATGAGAAAGTGTCTTTTCAGGACTTCTGATTTCTATCTGACAGCTGCTCCAAACCCAAGCTTTGGGAATATAAAGCATCTGTATATATTATGCATATTCAATGTGTACTGCATCCAATCTGCTACCTCAGATATTGTTTTAGTCTTATGTCAGTGATCACCAGAGACTGACTTCAAAGAGACAGATTGACAGATGTTGTGCAAGAGGCCCCAAGGCCATTTTAGGAGCATGGAGTGACTGCCTCAGGTTTTCTAAGAGGGAAGGAAATATCTGTACCATTTCTTTATCTGTAACTACTTTTTTGGATGTGCCTTTTAGGCTACTTCACATCTTCATGTCCTTTGGACACACTTGAATTTAGGGTGGATTGAGAAGCAGACTGACCACAAATAACTAGACCAACTGTAGAGCTAATCCACTCCCACCTTTCCACCAAAGGAATAGGGAAAGCATATGATATTACAAAATGTTTTACCAGCCCTGAGAAACCTACAGCTGATCACTAGGAAATAGTAGATGCAGGGTCTTAGCCTACCTGAATCTGGGCTTAAGACATCACTGTCTTGTGGTTATGAGTGGTGTGGATTGATTTATTTAATTTAACCCAAAATATGAGGTATATGTAGATTTGGCAGCTCTGGTGAAGCTAGGGGACATTTTTGCTTGTGGATAGTGCACACTGACAGTGGCAGGGAACTTCAGAACACCTGAGGCTGCACTGCCATAGGAGTACCTGCTATGGAGAGGGGAAACACAATTTTTGCAAAAAAAGAGGGTATATGTTCTTCATGTTCATTTAATGGAAGAAAAAAATGCCAAGGATTTAAAGTTTGTCATGAATTTATAAAAAATGGAAGGCAAGAACAACAGGAATCAACCTTATGTTTAGCCCCTTGCAACTAAAACCAAGCATCCAATAGGATAATAATAAATATGAATTCAGTAAAATTTTTGTGCTAGATTGACACCTAAAGTGATTGAGCTCAGAATTGTTTTATTGACAAAATTATGTGAGCAGTGGTTCTCTCACAGGAATTGCAGACACATGATTGTCACCTGTTGTGGTGCCTGTGACTTACCTGTATGGAGACACTGCTATAGGAACCACCTATGACTCCTGCAATGAGTAATGGTAAATTCTCTTGAATGGCATATGAACCATCAGGGCACATATACTCTGTTTCATCCACTTTAGTCAAAGATGCCCTGACAAACTCCAAAGACTGTTCTAAGGCATATGTATCCCTGGAACATGTGTCCAAGATGTGAACTCCAAGTTTAATTCCTGGCAGCAAGTAGTTGTCTCTGTTGATTTCATCAATGGCAAACAACATAGCCTCCAAGCGCTGGATGCCTCGGTCTTCATTGATTCGCCCACATTCTTCTATCCCAGTGCCTTTTTCATTGATGGGGAACAAGCCACCTAAGACCAGGTCTCCTTCTATCTTAATTTCCTTCCTTACAAAGCTGTGGTCACTTAGGGAAAGGAAAACTCCTTTGGAAAACAAAGCTAGAGCAAGGACTTGGAGTCTGGTGAACATCTTCACTGATCCTGTTTTAACAGCTCCAAGAAACATTGGTGGGAGCAAAAGTGCTCTTCAGTCCTTCTAATCCATTGCCAGATTTGAAGTGTTGTCCAACAACTCAGTGAAGAACAAGCCAACAAGTCTTTCCACTGGACCTCTAAAGAAGAGGAAAAAGATGTCAGCTGTTACAAAACTGTTAACTGTTATGAATAAAACATTCAAGAGAAGTGATAAGAGGTTGTTGGATAGCACAGAGAGTAACAAATAAATTTATCTTGCATTTTCATAGAGCACCTTATTCTATTTGCTCCATAACTGATTACAGGCTAAGCATCTACTATGATAGCGATGCACAAAGACCACAGACATATGGGGTGATATATTTGATGCTGACCACTGTTCAACATTGTTTTACATTTTGCAAGGACAGATACCACTTTTAACATTTCTGTTGTACCATCCTCTCTTATTGCAGCCTCTCTTCTGGGCTTGGACTGTTATAGAATCAGAAAAGGCATAAAAATCTCATTCACTGTGTCTTCTGCTGCTTCCAGTCTTCCCTTAATAAATTTGTTGTTGTTTGCACTCTACTTAGGATACCTTCAGCTATAGCACTATCAGAGTATTATCTCCTTGTTGTTCGGTTTTGCTGAACTCAGCATTTGGCCTTCAGATACAAACTCTTTTGCTGAACTCCACCTCCCTTACTTTCCTTTACCAGTCTGCTCATCTGATGCAAGCAATGAGAGGATGGGAGAAACCACTTGGTGCTTTACCTCTATTTTTGGGCTGTGACAATTGTCTGCAACAAGCAGAAGCCTTGTTTTGCCAAGTGGGAATGAAAAGTTGTGTCTGTAATAGAAAAGCAAGTGAGTACATGTCATACCATTTGACTGTTAACATGCTCCCTGGGACAGTTTTGACTCAGATTAATTAGCACCCTTCTAAATGGTGCCTGGGCATGGTTCATGAAGAAGCAAAGACCTTTCCCAATAAACAGTTTTGATGTGGTCACAGTGTTTCAGCCATTTCATGTTGGTTGGCATCAGCAAGAGAGAATAGTCCATGGTCCTTTTAGTTATTAGCACTGCAATTCTGCAGGGCACTTTACTAAGTGACCTACCAAGAATAGTTATTATGTGGAAGGGCTGGAAATTGAACCTGGCTCTCCACCAAATGCTTTAATCACAAAACCATCCCTCCTTAAGGCATAAAAGATTATCTTGGAAGCAAATTAAGAAAAAAAAAAAGAGATGATGAAAAAGATGATGAAAGGGAAAAAGAAGAGGCATGACAAGGAGGAATCTCATACTTGATGCTTGCTTGCTTAGGGCATGAAAATGCCAACGGCTGGTCTTGCTTTCTTTAAAGTTAATCACAGTTCAGTGCTCAGATCAAGGGGAGAAGAGAGCAATGATGTATGTACTTAGGATATGATTTTATTTTCACTAAGGTCAAGACAGTTTGCCAATGACCTTAAAAGGAGGAAAATCAAGCCTTAGAGTGCAAACCATTGTTAAAAATTTGTAACTAAATACACATACAAAATATCTATTTAGGCAAAATAGATGCATAACTTGGCCATAGATTCCTTGTCAATATCTCTTGAAGCATGACAAAGTGGCTGCCTTGATCTCCCAATCCTCAGAGAAATCAAGTGTAGTAATATTTAAATAGGTCACTTTAATAGTTTATTTCTGTACTTACCTTTTGCTTAACAGAGTATATATGGTTATTAAATTTGCAAGGTTATTTATAGTTTAGAAGTGCTTAACACAAAGAGACTGGAATAAAGAACAATTAAGATTTAACACTGAATGATGGGTGAGCATGTTCATTGTAAGGCAGTTGTTCTGGTACAATTTCAATGCTACTGTACCAAATTGTGTGAAAGGATAGCTTTCTATTCATATTTAGTCCAACGTTGCTGTCTCATAAATCAGTAATGTGTCTTTCTCTGCAAACATAGTAATGTGTGTAGCCTGAGCTGCAAGCTGTCTCAGCAGAATTTTCTATTCAGAAATAAGTGATATGTCAGTGGAAATCAAGGTTCATCAGCCCACAGTGACCTATAAGTAAGCTAGTTTGCTCCTCACACTAAGCAGGTACAGCAAATATATTTTCTGGTAATGTCAAGAAGTAACTGTACTCAGCAGTACTTTCTGTGCCAGACTTAGTATTATGATTTCCCAAATACTATTCAAGCATATACAGGGATATAAAATTATGATACTATCCCATTGCAAATAATTATCAGATAAAAAAGTGGCATTTGTTGCTTAAATAATTCAGTAATGATTCAGTAAGATTGGCTTCTACTGTTCTCATCACTGATGCACCATTTGAAAAAAAATAGGATTTGGAATTTTTTTTTCATACAATATCCACTTTATTTACTTCTGTCACCACTGTATCTCAGTAAATATTCATACATTTATCCTTAAAACACTGATAAAATATTTATTTTCTCTGTTTTACGCTTGGGGAAAAAAGAAGCACAGAAAGATCAAATGAGATTCTAAGGAGCCTAAGTTCAGATTTTGATTTGCTCAGCACTCACAATCACTATCAAACACTGAAAAGGTCTCTGCTTCTCTTTAGGAATTGAAGAACATGCTTGCAACTGTGCCTTGCACCCCCTAGTTCCCACTGAGGCACTGGCTCTGAAAACTTCCTAATCAAGCTGGTCTCTCTTCTAAGCCTGTTCCTGAACTATTTAACAATGGTCATCAGCACAACCAAGAATCAAATTTTGGTCTTTCCCAGTGCTCCTCTGATACCTTAACAGTAAAACTTCTTTGTTTCCTGTTTCTCCTTCTGGCTTTTATATGAGTCACTTATAAGGTCGTACAAAAAACAGCCTGTTTTCAACAGCTCTTCAACACTACTGAGAACAACAAACTGCAAAGAAAAGGCTTGTAAATGGGCTCTTCTATAAGGTTTTCTGAAGCATATCTGGGACATGCCAGATCTATAGTGGATTTACTGTGAACAAGGAGGCTGTTCTCATTCCCCTGACTCCTTCATAGGTGCTGGTTTCTGCATGTAGCATCACCCTCCACCTTGCATCACATCTGTGTCTCAGGAAGATATGTTTCTTTGATATGTCAGCAACAAAGGCAAGAAAGGTACTGAAAATTATTTCAATATTGCACATAAAAAGCATATATGGAAAATAATGATGCTAAAAAGAGAACTGATTTTTTTCTGCAAAGAATGCAAAGGATTTCTGTATTTTATCACTTAAGCTTGTTACAGTGGCCCTGCTAAGGGAAAGAGAAATCAACAGAGGCACAGCAGAGGATCAGTCCCAGCAGAAATCAAGGAGCAGTTGAACAAGGTGAGAGTTTGGAATAGGCATGACAATTTCTCTGTTTCTTCCTTGCCACTCTGTGTTGAAAGAACTGTCCAAAAAGTATTCAGGGTTATGAAGGGAGGAGACGGTGGAAACCCCACCTGGGTTGGAGAACACAGGTGGCTCTGCTCCATGACCCTATTCTACCTGGGGACGCACTGCTTGGTAAGGGGTGCCAATGGGTGGAGGCCACACACCTACACCAATCACTTTGGCCTCCCCACTTCACAATTGCTGTGAAGTTCTGAGCTTTTCACAGAGGCTTTGAAGTTGTAGGGAGAAACCACACATGCAAAGTCCTGCTTGCCAGGAAAACATGATCATCCTATTTCACATGTTAAAATCCTTTGTTTGCAAGTGGGAGAGAGCTACCAGAAACAGCACTTTGGGTATCAAATGTGCTTCTCTCCTTCTGCAGACTTGGGAGCCTCTGCAATGCTGTCCATGGGCCAGACATTGCAATGTCCTGTCCTGGAACAAGAGTGCAGTGCACAGGTTGATAAGCAGAGACATTACCGTGAAGGCTGATTTACCAGGGGAGGTTTCCACTTTGGGCTGTGGGGTAGACCTCCTTCCAAGAGCAATGTCTTCTCGTTGGTGGGACTTCTGGAGGAAGATGCAAGGCAGATTTGGGTGGCCGCTGAGCAGCGTCACTATGGTGACACTGAACAGACAACCTGAGGTGAAGAAGGGAGGTTATTTTGAAGCAGCTTGCAATGCTGGGCTATCAACTCTGTTTCTCTCCTGTTCTCTCTGACATGCACCTCCCACATGCTTTCTCTGCAGCTTGCATAACTCATGACTATATATGCAAACATTTTGTACCTATTCCAGGATGATACAGCCCATATTCCTCCCCTTAACCATGGTGAAGGCAACATTCCAGAGTGGAGATTTGCCATTTCCCACCTGAAGTGATTTCCCTACACTGACCTCACCAATTTGGCTTTGCAGAACTCTTTTCTACAAAAACATATTTCTGGGACATTTCCAAAAGTAGTACTTGTTGATCAAGTGGAAATTCTTTCATTTTTCATTCCTATTTTATATTTTAACTCCAGATACTGTCAGGGTTATATTGTTCTAAGTGTTCTGTTAATATTAAAAATACCTTTCCTACACCCCTATAGGCTTTGGATCCCTTTTGCAAACTGATGTAAAGCCTAGGTGTAGAAATGATCCAAACATCCAAATGAAAAAATAAACAGAAGCAGACAGAAAGAGAAAGATTTCCATGCCTGTACCAGAAGGTTTCTGCCAGCACTTGGCTTGTGAAACCATTGCCATAGTCCCTTCTCTTTCTGGTACCAGTGGGCCACATCTGCTCTTAGGGGACACTGTCAGCACTTACCTCAGCAAAAACAACTCACTTGTGTTACATGGCAGCTGTGCTGCTCTTGTTTAAAATACCCATGCATCTTGATCTGAATAATCACTTTTTTGTGGACTATTTCTGTGCCTGTAAAAAGTTGATTGCACAAATCCTGTCTTTCTTGGTGCAAGTTTGCTTATTTATGAAGGATGTGCACATTCTTGTTTCTGTGAAAGCAACTAGAACAAGAAAGAGGATGTTTGGGTTTTCTGTGTTCAGTATCCACCAAAATAATCTCCAAAACTAAATTTGTCTTTCATGGCTGTCTTCCAGAGTTATATTCACATCACAGCTCTGGTCTTTCTGTTTGCAGCTCACAGAGAAGCTCCATCTGTACTATCAGCTCAGGAGTGAATTCTTATTAGATTAAGTGTCTTCAGTTTATTTTTCTACTTATTCTTTTTTTTAGGTCTCAATCTCCAAAAAAAAGTGCAGTCAAACCTTTCAGTTAACCAGATGACTTGTAAATCAAGCATGATTGTTCATACATCAATGACAATTTTGCTACTACCTTCCATTATAAGAACACCAATGTCTAGCACTGGCAGTCTATCCAACAGCCATAGACTTTCCAGTTTTCCATTTATAAGTATGGAATGGGAAACTTTATTGAGAGCTGAGGCACCACTGATCTCCTAGCTATTTTCCAACACCATTTACTAGAAAGTGGGACAAACTACATGACTGGGCTAAAATTCTAAGGGGTTTTTCCTCTCATCCCTGCATTGTGTTATGTCCTAAATTCCCCCACATTGGTTCCCCTTTGCAATATTTTGCAGGGCTTGTCTGTTTACCCAGCTTTCTGAGAAGGATGCAGCATGAGCTGATGTGAGTGCTGGAGAAGATTATGCTTAGCTTTATTGTGGGTGGGTCCCTCTTGGCAGGTCTACAATGTGATACTGTGGTGCCTGGAGCCATATGTCAAGTGAGTATCACCTACAATCTTTTGTAAACTTTCTTTGGAGGAGGACTGTGCTCAGTAGAAGGTCACAGGGGAGATTTCCCATGTCTGTGCTCTTGTGGCATATTACACCATCAAAGTTAATAACTCCATCAATATATCTATCTTCAAGGACACCCCACCAGACAGTTATCTCTCCTTGAGCCCTTGCTGTGCCTACAAATCCTATCCTAGGGAAGGATATTTCTAAACCAATTCCAATTTTGTCTCAAAATTCTGGTGCATCTTTCAAGACTGACACAATTTAATGCCATAACTTCTTTCTCTCAGAGATCATGGATAACTTGCACAGCAACATTGCTCATCCAATTGTCGTTTGACACAGTTATATGTGCTCTGAGAGCTTAAATCAGAAAGTGAAAAACAAAACAACCCCAAAAAACAACAGCATAGTGAGGTAGAGAAAACAAGTGATTTTTTCCTAGGGAAATGGAGAAATTTCCTACATGCAATGTTAATCAGGTGCTGACATAAGTTTGCTGAAAATGCATCAAAATGCTTTAAGTTTCAATCGCTGGCTGTTATATCTCAGAACATTTTTTTCTTTCCTTGTGAAAAATGACACAAATGGCTTTAGAACTAAGTAGTTTTGTGTCTTTCATTTCAGCTTGTAAATCCATGCATGAAAACCACCAATTCATGCAATTGCCACTGCCAGCAGTGTAAGAATACAACACATACAGATACATCCCACGCCCAGCATATTTACATATCATGTAAAAGGCTTCAAAAAGCCATAAAAAATTAAGGGAAATTTTAATATAAGGAATGACATATGAAGCAAGAGATAATGCATCATTGTAGAAGGAGACTATTCCTCTTAAAATACAAAATTATGTTCTTGTACTTTAAAATGAGAAGGGAAAAAAGATCAGAACACTGCATTACTATTTGTACTGTGTTATCATCAACAAGTGATGCTTTATGTTTTCTACAATGTCAACATACAACAGATGCCCAGCCCATTCCTCTGAGATCTATGATATATTCATCCTCTTTCAGAAACAGAACTTAAAATATTAATCACATGGGAAAACAGATGTCTCTTACGTGAGCCTCCTGAAGTTTTTAGATATTGAAGGACTCTATAGATCAGAGCCAGATCTATTAATTTAGCTTGACAAGAAACATGGAGCCCCTGGAGTTCACCACATATTAATGTGGTGTGGAAATAAGGGTCTTTGCTACTTGTTAAATTACATGAGTGCATTTGGCATTGACAGAGTCCTTGTAAAGTGAGTTTGGTCTCAGGAGAGGACGATTCAATGAGCAGACCACCAGAGCTAGAGATCTGGGTCAAGCCATGCAGTCTCCTAACTCATTAGAATTTCTTCTGTACTTTGACAATAAGTATATTCAAGTGGATTGAGAAGTCCAGCCATGAGCCTGAGGCTTTGTGCCGTCTGGACAATTTGTGGTGTAATGATCTAGATGTAATGCAGGGTTAGACCTTTGAAAGTTCCACCACCTTCCCGTCTGTCTTTTTTGGATAGAGCTAAATCCTACTGCTTTTTATCCATCTGCTTATTTCTTCCAGGCATTGGTGGCAGCTGAAAGAACACCATCAGAGACAGCAAAAGAACAGACAAGTGCTGTCTGCTTATTGATTGCATGTTACTTGACTTCAGTCTCAGACTCCCTGTGTGGTCCCAGAAAGACAAGGAAGAAGAAAAGTGGGAGTATAAAGGCTTTGGAGACAAAGGAGCAGCTGGCTTCTGAGACCTGCAGCAATTATTCTGGTTAGGTGGGTGCAGGGACAGCACCATGCTAAGGTCAACAATGTCAAAGGCTGGGTGAGAGAGGTGATGGCATAAATGTGGAGTAGTCCTACACAAAGTGAACTGTGATGTTTTCATCATCATGTCCTGGGATGAAAATTTTAGTTAAGAGGAGCTTTAACCCTTGTGCTTAATGCAAGTGAAACTACTAAGTGAAGTTAACACCACTCTAAGTTTAGCCTCCTAAGGTGTATCTGTGTGCTTAGTATTTAGACAAGTACATAGCCTTTCCCTCTTACTTGATTCTTAAGCATCTATTTTTTTTTCTGCCCTCACAGCCTTACAAAGCTCATCTCTGTCTTGTGCTCATAATCAGTTTTCAGCTCTCTCTAACACCTGTAGAGTTTTTTTCTGGGCTAAGACCTCTCCATAAGTTTCTGTCCACCCTCCAGCCAAAGTGCTCTGCCTGTGCATTCTTGGCTTCTTCTGAATGGCACCACAGTGAGAGCTGCCAGATTTCACTCTCATCGTTCCTCTGCCAAGACATTTTCCCTTACATTGTGTCAATGTGGCCAAAATAAGGATGAGCTTCTGCTTATGTGGAGGGCAGAGAGTCCTTTCTCACTATTGCTTCTTGAGATTCAATTTGACTGCCAGCACAGTCAGCCTTAGACGCCTTATAAAGCAAAGCAGCTAAGTGTGCACTCTCTCTTCTCCATCTGTATGTGGGATAACTTTTGCTTCCACCTAAATGGGAATGGGTCCCTAAATGGGACCCAATCCTGGCCCAGGTGCCCAGGTAGTGTCATGCAACCCTGCCCTGGTGCCCTCCAAATTGCTGGTCAGGATAGGAGAAAATGGAATGGCAAAGGTGATGGCCAGCATTGGACAAAGTCCCATCCCTGGCTTCTTCTGCTCCCCCTCTCTATCCTGACTTAGTCATAAGTCAGATAAAAGCCTTCCCATTTTGGTGCTCCCATCCCTGTCTGGTCTGAGCTGTATCTCCCTGTTTGCCACAGCTATCCAAAACAGCTGGGGATTTCCCAAGTTTATATGGTTTCTCTAATTTGTCACAAAAGGCAATATTTCTCCCTCTGATATAATCACTGGAAGCACTTCAAAGCAGGAGTTGTTGCCTTGCCCATGTCTATTCAGTGCTGAACTCTTGTCTCATTGCCACCAGCCATTTACTGATGAGACTCAATAACTTGTATACTTAACATATGGCAACTTTTTAGGCATCTTTGACCTCCCCCAGGAGAATCTCCTACCCATTGTGATTTAAGAGAGACACAAGGTGTCTCCAGAGACCTCCAAAGGCACAAACAATTTTCTAATGAAAGCTTAGGCACTGGCTTTAGGCAGAATAGTTCACCTGACATCTACAATATGAGATCAAGGTAGGTGCTCAATTACGCAAACAAGGTTTCACCTACAGGTCAGATGTTTTTTGTGTTCTTGATAACAACACAAAGCAATAGAAAAGGATCAGAACTGGGAAAGACTGTTCAGGTTTTTTAAAAAAGGAAAGAATTGTTTAGCAGTAGATTATATCTTTTTGCTGCTGAGTTGTTTGGGTTTTGTTAACATAAAAGGATTGAAAATTTCACAACAGTAGCCTTTCTTGAAATGATCCTTTTGCCCCCATCAGAGCCCAGACTGGTAACTCTTCCATCACATAAATGTTACCTCCAGGCTATAGCATTCAGTGGAGTGTGAAATCACAATTAACAGAGCAAGTGTTTTGTAAGTGAGCAGAGACAGCTGCAAATTACATCCTGCTATTAGCTGATTTTAGAACGACGTTGTTGAACAGCTTCATGATTACTGGGCTGTGGCTATATTAAAAAAACATTAATAAAACATAATTGATTGTGAATTGTGCTTACTGCCTTCACAATTTTAGTCACAAGTGTCACAGAAGTTTACCAGAAACAAAAGCTGCCCTCAGATATCTAGGGGAATCAGATTGTTCAAAAAATTTTACTGAGTTTGATTTGCAGCTGTTGTAAATTGGGGTTGGACTAGATGATCCCCAGAGGTCCCTTCCAACCCCTACCACTCTGTGATTCAGGAAATCAGTAAACTACTGAAAACTATGGGTTTTGCTGACTTAAAGATCCTCTTTGCATTTTTCATTTGCAGTTGGTGAGGAATGGTGTGAGAATGCCTTGCTTCTGCCAGGAATTACCACTGGAAGCTTGATGGAAACAATATCCTCAATCTCACAGAGCTGCCATTCACTTGGCCTGTCCTTAGAAGCAGGTAATGACACTGACAGAGAACAGGACTTGGCAGTTTCTCTTTGCTGGAAACAAGCAACAATACAGAGCTATACTTAGAAAACACATTTATTTTTCTCTTTTGGGCCTGAAATGATTTTCAAACCTTAAATCATGTATTCTTACAGGAGTCCAGTAATGCTTAATTCTGATCCATGACCTTGTCCCCCTGGACAGACAAGGTATGCCACAGGAAGCTTATTGCTACATTTTTCAAACTTGGAATCCCTGCTATGAATTTATGGACTTTAAAAAGGCCTTTTACAATCAGTCTAACCTGGGACTTTGACAGAATGCAGGTCCCAGCCAGTGATGCAAACTGCCTGCTCTTCTGCATCAGTTAGTGCTATGGGTACCTAAAATTCATTCCTAAGATGAGAATTCCCAAACACTTAACTTCAGGCACTGTCTGCCAAGGTGACACTTAACTCCACTGATTAGCCAGTTTAATCAGAGGAAGACTAAACTCTGGAAATATCCTCAGGTATGTGGGCAGGGACTTGCTGTAGGTATTTAAGCTCGTACATTTTTCTCACCCCACAGAGAGGTGGCATAGAGTAAGGAATAAAATTCAGGAGTTCTGACTCTGTCTTGCTATGACCACCAGAAATGCTAGTGCTAGGAGTGCTGAAAAATCTTAGAAGAGGACTTAAAATGAGATAATACAATACATACATCATTTATTGACTTTTTGGCAGCCTGTGCCCTGGTAAGCAAACCAGTGTAAACACTGGGAATAGATTGCTGAAAAGAATTTCCTGATAAAGAGGTAACAGTAAGGGATTATTAATAAAAATAAACCCTTAAAAGAGAATTTTTCCTGTTTCTGCAGAGACATATCCTATAAAGGCACTAACAAAAAAGCCTTGTCCTGACCAAGAAAGTGATTTCTATTGGTATGAAATGAAACCTAAGTCAATCACCACTTAGGCTTATTTCTGTTTTGGACTTGGCTCTTTCTAGATGAAAGTACATCTTGGAACAAACACCTCTGACCTGCAGAAAGCTGCTCCTTTTCCCATATCCTCTGTCCATACCTCAGATCTGGTGTAAGATGTTTGCTTGTCTCCTTTCATGGAGCTCTTCAGCAGAGTATGTACATGCCTATATATTTTTATGTGAAGAGCCAGAACCTCACATCCTCAACACGTTCACTGCCTTCTCTCACTCTAAATGGCCATCGCTATGGCAACAACTGCTTAACTCAGAATTTAGAGAGGCACTTAGCACAAATTATGAAAGAAGAAATACAGCTATGTTCTGCATAAAGCCGTGGTTTGGTGGCCCACTGTGGCTCCAGACACTCTTGAATCCAATCTCTAGCTGTGCTCCTTTCATCTCTCACTAGTGCCAGACAGAGGGGTTTGGTCAATGAAGAGTTAAAACTGTTTTGTGTGGTTGTTTGTATAGAGATTTATTATTTCTTGGGAGGTACAGGCCACATTAAGGATGTAGTCCTTTCTCACTCCAGGAGGAGTTAGATCTGATTTATTTTGGGAGGGCCAGGGCTGAATGTTCTTTATGTGTGGCCTTTGTGTCTTGTAATAACAATCTTTCTTGTTATTATATTTCTCATCACAATTTAAGGATAACACTTGTATCCTAAATTTCACTGAGGCCAGCACGAATGAATAATAATCCCATTAAAGAATTCAGGATCTGGCCAAGAGTCACTACTTGTATTTGTTAACAAAACTGAACTAGAGATGAGGATTTCATTGCTTTACTTGAACTTTTTGGCTCTGACTGGGGAGAAGCTCCATGCCTACCAACACTTCTACCCACCACAGGAACGCCATTAGAACTGTCCATACAGCAGTGGACACGTGATGAACCCTATTCTGTGATGATTGCCCCAAATTCTTCTGACAAACAGTGACTGAAAATGAGCTGAAAAACCACAAGACCAGATGCATGCAAAGAAAGTAGGTTAGGAATTGTGTATGCCAGATTGTGATCCAGGTTGCATTCCCCTCAAGGGTGCATTCTTCTAGATCCACAAGTTGTTTCATGGGCAGGAAGATGAAGGAGATGATCTGCAGATCATCTGTTCTTCCTATTGTGCAGATATATGAGGAGTGAATGGGTGGGAAGGAGCTTGGCCTGTGAAGTTACCCCTGTGCCAGCACCATAGCTCTCAGAGGTGAAGGAACCTACACTGCAGGTGGTGAACTGCAGAGGTGTCTTCGAGTAAGGAGAGAAATCAGGAAGCAAACAGCAGACCTGGAAGTGGCTCAGTGGCAGGTCAGGCTGGTGCTGAGCCTGAGGACAAATCCTCCTCGTTTCACTGATAGTAACTGGGCAGAAAGGAATTGTAGAAGGACAACAAGCCCAGAAATTTGAAGGAAAAATTCAAAAGAGGAGATTTAAAAATTAATTTTTTAGGTCAGAATGGTAGTTTTGACAAAATCCTAGAAGTTTAAACTTCATGACTGTTTGCAGGGGAAAAGAACAGCAGCTTATAGAGTCTTAAATTAAATAACTTTATGTGCTTTTAGGACCATCACACTCAATTTGGCAACAAACAGTGAAATACCCTCCCTTCAGAACTCAGTCCCAGCTGCCTGGTCACAGAAGTTACTGGCATACTTTTTCTGAAAAAGGCAAAATCGATGTGTGCAAAATGTGTCTTCTACCTTTTTCTGTTTCACACAGGGATGAAAAACATACAGACAAAATGATGGTGTCCTGTGAAAGCAGGTGACAATATTAAAATAGGAAATCCTATAGTATCTCTCCAATAGAAAATGAAGACAGTACTTAATTATAGCCTCCATTTGCTTTGTCACAGGCTGCATGTTTTTAGTACATCTTAGAGAATGGCAGAACAGGCATCCCCATCTGCAATATGAAGGTGTTTCATGCAGAAGTAACTAGTATTGGAGATGGTCAGTCACCCTTACTTAAGGGTTTCTCATTGGCTTGGATAAGATACTAAACGCTTTCAGTGTGTCTTGCCTGCAGCTTTTCTCTATAAAACAAGGCTGTAAAGTGTGAAATCAGGGTTTACTGACTTTAGAGCTTAACTTCTACTGATTTCACTCAAACCCAAGCTATCCCCAGATGACGCTGGAGTATCAGCTTGTGTGTTTTCTTTCTGACATTGTTTAAAGCCAGGACATTTTATTTTTTCCAAGGCAGATACATTTTCTGGTGATTTCCAGCTGATGAAAGGCAGGTCACAACAGTGATATAACCTATCTGAGTTAAAAAAGCTTAGTGTAAACTTATTTTCCTGTGGCTTTCTCCAGAGAGGGTTCTCCCGTGTCTGCTCTTGTGGCTGAGTTCACTCTTTAGCCATCTTTTTCAGTGGAATTTTAATCTTTCTCTCCATTGCTTTACTCAGCCACCTCCTTTTCCTCAAAAGGAAACTTATAACAAATTAATATCTTTGAGGTCTGTATTTTGTATAATTTTGTTGAAACTGGCTAGCATTCAAGCTTTATTGGAACTGAGAGTTAATGTAATTGCAATAGCCCCGCTTCCTTGGGAATCCAGCCTTCAGAAGACCAGAGCATGCTATGAGCATTCTTCTATCCTTGCAAAGTCCCAGGCTCTAAGGTTTAAATCTGTCCTATTGTTATGTAAGACAACAGCACAGTTTTACTCCTGGAATTAGTCAATTATAGGATGTAATTCATCCAATATACTTTAGACATTGGAATATGATGAAATAACTCACACCAATTGTATCTATTTCTCTCTGCAGCCAGTGAAGAGGGCCTGTGGAGCTGGACAATTGACTTTTCTGCATCTAGTGAGCTCTTCAGACTCCCATTTAGTCAATGAGGTCAGCATAGCCAAAAGAGGTCAGCAAACAATTCATTTCAACAAACAGAGGAGTTTGCTTTAGGCTGAATCACAACCTACACTCTGTTAACTGTATTGATGAAATCTGCATTAAGTCAGTTACTTCATATGCAGATGTCTCCAGCAAAGATGTCAAGGTAAGATGGATGCCCCCTTATGCACTCATAGTTTTTTGGTACAGTTAAAGAGCAGTCCCTGTGTCACATTACTGTCAGACTCCTACCTGACCTACTAGTAAAAATTCCCCCCTCTCTGAGTAAGAACAATACCTTTTGAAATAGGAATAAGTCATATTTTGCAAATCCATTCTCTTCCTGGGTAGTGTTTCAGTTTCCTTCTGGAATCACTGATTTGCTCCCTTTGAGCTGTTTGCTTCATCAAGCCCAGAGGATAAGCTTTTTTTGCTCTGCATCTTTCTCTCTTCTGTGGCTAATCCTAATTTATTCTCCTTCAAATCTTATGTAAAGCTTTTACAGGAGAATACATCTGTGATATGCTCTTTGGCTTGTTTTTTTGGAAAAATATGAATAAATCAGAATAAACTGGAAGATTGTCAGTGTCTTTAGCAGATTATCTGTGTTCCAACTCTACTCCCAGGAAAATGCCAAGTCGATTATAACCCACCAAGTGTAATAAATGCTTTTTGATTCTGTCAGCATGGCTAAAGATGAAAGCTAATGGCAAATCTATAATACAGTCATAGAGATGAAATGATCTAGCAATCTGTAAGCTTGCATTCATGACAGATAAACGCTCTTATTATCTGTACAGCATGTCCCAGTTAGTCCATCATGAACTTGGTGAGTTAACTTGGTACTCTCTGTTTAGGATGCTTGCAAGTAGGAAGTTTGTTTTCTTCAATAGATTGCAAATGTTGAAAGTTCCATTTCTTCAGTCTGTGAATTGTTTCCTTCTTTGACTACTGCTCAGCTCAGTCCCTCAGCAGCTCTCAGACATATTCCACCCCTTGTTCCCCATTGCAATCTCCTTGTGTTCCTCTTCCAAGCCTCCTCCTTTTCTGTGCTAGCAGTCTCTTTCTCCCAAGTTGTTTGTACGCTGCAAGACACTTTGAATCCCCTTAGAATTTTGGTGGTATGTTTTTTTCTTTTATTCTACCTGACTGTGGTGGTAACAGAGAAGAGACTCTTCTGGTGGTCAGCCCTACCATGCCTGGCTGATGAGGACAGTAATTGCAGTAAAATCCTAGCTTTGCATCTGTGCTTTTGTCATTTGCATGGATAAGTTAGTCCCAAGAAAACAGTGAAGTGATGCAGCCTCCTTGTCTGTTGTGTGGCATTATTCTGGATGGCACTAGAAGTGCTGAGAGGCTCAAGTGTTTTCAGTGAGGACAAGACTCTTTAAAGGCTTCAGTTACTGGTCTCTTAAGGTGTTCTTGAGCATCTGTAAGAGGTGATTATATTGAAGGGCTGGTAAGAGCCCAGCTTCAGGATATTGTCAGAGGTTTACCAAAAGTCTTGACTTTTGTGCTCACTCTCAGTGTCCTGCTCAAAGCATAAGCAACTGCAATTGTTTTTTGAAGAAAAGCTTGCTAGAATCTTTTTTAAATGTCAAAGCAGCTGTCCTTCCATCTCCATTTGTGCCTCTTACACAATTTGTGGCTGAAATTTTCTCACCCTCAGCACACTCTCAGCTCACCTTAAGCTGAGCCTCAGGCAGGCCAGGCTGTACATTTCCACTTAACTAGGGCTTGAGAGAGCCATATAGTGGTATATGTTTGACAGATTTAGCAACAAGCACCACTGAAAGAAAACACATTTTTATGGGCTGAATTCAAGAATTTGTGTTGGTTGCTGAATCAACTTCTGTTAGAATCAACAAGAGACTTTTAACTGGCTTCACTGGTTCAGTGAGTCTGAAGTATTGTAGATTTGAACTATGAGCTCCTGTGTACCAGTAGACCGTTTTGAGCTAGGACTGTAATGATAGGAAATAAAACACTGTGCAATGCAATGTCTAAATTAAATACCAGTGAAAGAAACTCCATTGAGTCATCATACCTATCTTGGTGATGGATCTGGACCATTGTTAACATTACAGCCTTTTTGTTCTCTTGTTCCAGCTATTTGGAATTATTCATTCTTCCTGAATGAATATTTTGTACTTAATCTGAATCTTAGGACTTTATTTAACACCACTTGAGATCTTTAAATTAAATATGAGTGTAATGTGGGAAGGAATAGTAATGTAATGCAAAGAGGCACAACTTTTTGAGTGGAAAAATTTAATTCCTCCCTTCTTCCCTCTCTTATTTGATAGATCTAGTACAAAATATATTGAATTTGTATAGAAGTAACAAGAAAGTCTGACAGCTTTAATAGATTTCTGCATGTGATGTAGAGCTGGATCTTGTCCTCAGGTATATGGACTCATCTGTGTTACCTGACTGGGACAGCAGTTTACCTGACATATATGCAAGTGAACTAATCAAATTTGCTAGACGCATGCTGGTGCCCCTGAGTGAGTGCTCACGTGGGGGTAGCTCCTCATTGGAAGCATACTGAGCAAAGGAACAGACAGATCTGCAAATCAAGCACATGGGCCATGTTGACATGAATATTAGAGGTCCACACAAGTACATCAATTGGGCATTTTAATTTCTGATAGAAGGTACAAACTTTCTCCATTGGTACTTACAGGTCAACAGGACTAACTTATGAATTTGTTTTTGCATCTCAGCAGCCACAAAGAAGAAATTAAAAACTCATCAGCTGGCCAGCTTGGAGGCTTGGAGCTTTGAAGCTTGCAGCTGTTAAGCCTGCTGTTTTAGAGAACCTATTTTAAGCTCCTAGATCTGCTGTTCAAATCAATGTGCTGATATTTGGTTGGAAGCAATACAATTCTGGACAGGATAAGCAATTTATAAAATTTCCATCAGCCTAAGAGTAGCAATGAGCACATATATGTATGCCTGTGTGGGGGCTTTCTGGCTGCTTTCATCATTCAGGAAATTATTGCAGGAGAGCATTAGCTGTGCTTCAGTGCTTCCCATGAGTCTAAAGCAATGACATGATCTTCACTCAGGGACTGTTAGTATCCTGGATGGCTAAGAAAGGCAATAGGGAAGTAAACCTGCAATACACCTCATTTTCCCTATACTCAGAAATATTTTTTCATGGAGTTGTGAACAGCTCTCTCTTTTCCAGTAGCTGAGCTAATAAACAAGAATACATTGCAGTTCTCCACCACATACAAGTCCCTTTATGACTGGGGATAGGTACCATCCTCTTTGTATTTAACAAATTAGAAGCTGTGGAGAAAACAAATTGTGGCATGAATCAATGGCAGAAGAAGCAAATATCACTTCTTTCCCAATGCTAGGATCTAACTCTCAGAGATCATCAGTGTCTAGGATCAATGAAAGGAGCAAGAAGCTAGAGGCAGTGGGGTATTTCCTTCAGTACAGCCCAGTCTATACACAAGAAGTGGTTCCTGTTATAAGACTAAAATGGCTGGAAAAAGTGGACATCATTTGGGATACCAAAATGATTTTTTGGGTCTTTGTTTTCCAAAGTTTACTTGTTTCTCCTCAAAAACTTTAATTGAATTCTCATTTCACTATACATATATTGCCTCAATTAGACTAGACCACTGTGGCTACAGAATTAACACTTGGCAGAAGTATTTTGCCAGAAATGTGATGAATTCCAATATGACTGAACAGCCAGTAGTACAACCAAGAGAATAGAGTTCTACAACATTAGATTAGAACCACTCAAAGTTCCCCGAATGTTCATTACTTTTTGTTTATAAGAAGGAGAAAATTTTAGCATTTTCTATGTAGGTGTCATTCAGTAATTTTTGACTTTATGACAATCTCTGATTTAAAGACTGGCTTCCCCAGATCTCTTATGAAAACTCATGTACACCCCATGTTTCATGCAGTCAACACATTAAAAACCATGAGGATGTTTTCATTGGCTATGAGCTCACAATATAATATGCAAAATCCTCTTCCATTTGTTGGAAGGGTTCCAGACTAGTAAGTAAAACAGTACACTGAAACTTAGTTTCAGTTTCATTTCTGTCTTGGCTCACCTCTTTCTTCCTATATAAAATAGGAATAATATTGCTTTCTCACTTTGTGTTTACATCCTAAGAATTAATGCCTGTAATGTGCTATACACTCCTCGGTGAATGGTGTTCTAGCCAGTAAGTACACACTGTTCTTCTTTGCATGGATATAAATTAGGTATGACTCTGGTGACAGCAGCAATTTGGCCTCTTGGATAGCAACATTAATCCCATCTTTTCCAGGTTTCAGCCAGATTTCATTCAGCTGGAGACATACCTCAGATCAAACTTCAACATTGTGACATACCTTACTAGGAAAGATCTTTTTTCCTGAGTTGCAGGGAAGGTGTGTTTGAAGGTTGAGCAAGAGCTAGGAACACATACCCTGGTAAAACAGGAGATACCCTCCAGAGAATTACACTATGTGTGCCTTCTGAGTTCTCTAGTGGAAGAACAATTAGAAAAAGCATGTTGGGTCATCTCTGATGTAAACATGTAGAGGAAAAATATGTTCACCATCTTCCCAAGGCTCCCTCTTCTTTCTGGGCACATGTAAGTTCCTCAGGAGAATCCCATGGGATTTTCAGAGCACTTGGGTCTGGCTCCATCTCCAAAGTGCTTTCTGGAGAGCTTTGCTAATGAGGGTGTCAATAACCTCTATTGAGTTGAGTCTAAATTACCCTGGGATAGGGCCACTGGCATAGATGGACAGTGTATTGGCAGTGGTGCTTGGCAGGCTGAAGCTTGGCAGGCTGCTTTCTGAAGCCAGCCTTCATCTTGCAGTTGTAAGCAGGATGTTTCTGGGAAGTCCTTCACACTGTACTGAAAATAGCCAGCCTATACCTTAAGCTGAAGCCCACAATGTGTTGGGGGATGTGGACACTGAGAAAGCCCTCTCCTCAAACAGCCTTTGGTCTGTGACCCTACATCATGGTAAGCATCAAGTAAAATCTCAGCACACATCATTCAGGCAAGCAAGAGTTATTGATTTTATATTATTATTCTTATAGTTCCATTTTATTTAGTACTTAACTTGCATCTACATGCACAACACTGTCCCTTTGCTGCAGCATTAGCACACACTCAAAGGGCATACTATAAATACATTTAATACTTCCACAAATGTAAATGCTTTCGTTTGTTTTTCGATGTTTATTTGCTTGACTGGAGCGTTCCACTTGAGCCTCATACCCTAGTTAGTTACAACAGATTGTGAAATGGGATTCATGCCTGGGTAAAGATAGTTTGCTTGCTTTACAGCACCAAGATAAATGCTGATCTGAAGCACAGTCATGAGGTCAATCAGGTCTAAGATTTTAAACTCTGAAAGATTTACAATTGCATTTTGACAGCCCCTCCACTCCACCTCCCCTTTCCCCCAGCAATAAGACTCATTTAAAGCTTTAAAATATGGGAAGCAGTAAAGGAGCCATTAATTTTACTTACACAACAGCATTTGCACTTGTAAGGTTTTGACAGCTTCACTAAACCCAAAGGAATTCAGATAGCTAGAGCAAATGAATGCTCACCGAGACTCCTATTGAAAGGAGGGAATTTTCAGGGCTGAACACTTATTTTCTTCCTGCAAGAAGCTGACAGTGATGAGAGTATGTAGGATGTTTTACTACCACATTCATGTGATGCTACTTAATATTTTATTTTTCTTCCTGTTCAGCATATTCTCTTTGTGTTTCTGTAATCAATAGAACTGCAGCAAGTCAACAGACTAGTTCAGTATTTGCCAGGACGCTCTGCCCTTAACACCATGCCTAGTACCTACTGTTTTTCATAAGACAAATAGACTCTAAGTGTTATACTTGCTACTTAGAAAGTTCAGTTTTTGACTGTGTCTTTTTGGGATGAGAAAAATGCAGAAAGCTAAACATATATGCATGGAGCTGAATGCTTTAGGAAACAAACAGTGTGGGATTTTATTTTTTTTGTCACTGTCATGATTTTGGATGGAAAATGGAAAACTTGTAATGAATTCTTAATAGGTCATTGAATTTCCATCTGAGACAGAAAGAATGTGCTTACTTCAGAAGAGAAGACAGATGAAGGCAGGCAAGCTGCAGAATAAAACAAGAATTACGTGGTAGCCACTTGCTGATCATTGTTGTGCTATCTGTCCATTATCTGTCTGGGTGTAGGTAGTAAATACCACATGAATTTAAATAAAACCCATTACTCCCACTCAGTCACAGATGTGATGATTAGAGTTGCTTGACAGCTTACACAGGAAACTCAGGTGTGATTGAGCCTGTTGCTATGTTGATTCTCCTCCAGTAAAACCCTCTACCTGTGCAGGAATATTTTAAGACCTTACTAAAGTTGACTGAGCCACCAGCTCTTGGTGCATGGTTCTCAACGTGTCAATACACACACACAGGGCAAAAATCAAGAGCCCTAGAAGAGAAGCCAGACTGGTGGCACACTGAGCAGGGTGTGCCTGCACCTGGTGGAGAGGGACAAGATGCCAACTGGATTGGTCCTGAGATGTCTTCCTCAGAGCTGTAGGGAAGCAAGTGGAGATGTTTTTGCATCCTTGTAATTCATAGTGTTGATTCCTCTCTGCATGTATTCTCTCTGATAAGCTTGCGTGTACTTCATGTATGTACTTGCTTCTTATCCACTGTCAGGATGGTGGTCACCAGACAAAGCATTGTTAGATCTCTGGCCTGACCATGTCCCAAACTGGGGAACAAGTTTGAGTCTTTCCTTTGCACTTAAAGGAAAAAGGCAAATAAGTGCTTCTCATCCCTGCTCTGATTCTCAGATGAGATGCCTGAATTTGTGACAAATATTGTAGTTTAAGCATTGTATAACTAGGAGGTCTGACAAGGCAAAACACTCACTGCAGTAGGCTTTATACACATGCCAAGAGGGAGTCCTTCCCTCTTATCTCTGGGACTCTGTGTTAGATAACAGTCAATAACTGGCTATGACCACTGAATGATACAGTAGCATTAGGGGCTAGATATCTGCAAACCTGATAGGACCTTAGTTACATACAGATGTTCATGGTTTGGATCTTTCATTACTCCAGGCCCCTTTGTTTTTCAATAGGATAAGCCCTGAGTTTATCCACTTTGGCACTTTCCTTGAGAGTGGAGACTGATAGCAAAGGGACAGAGGAAAGAAGGACATTCATATGAAGTGCTTTAAAGGAGAGTAAATTTCTTTTGACGGCTGCCTGTGGAGTTTTCATATTTATTGGGGAGGAAATCCTGCTCAGCAGCTGCCTTTGCCTCCCAGAGAAGTGCTGTATCCATCTGAAGGTACATATTGTGTCAAAGCTCACTGTCTTTCAGACATGACATGTGACAGCTGAAGTCACTTGGGATGCTCCAGTTAAAGGAATCCAGGACCAAATTCCCAGGGGCTGCGGACAATTTCTGTACACAAAACTCTCTTTGAGTATAAAGAGGATTTTTTCAAAAGCATTCAAAATGTGTTTTAGCTGCTCCATAGGGTTAATTCTGAATTTTTTTGATCACCCAAATAACCCTTCCCTACATCCAATGCAGTTTGGCTGCAATTATCTTAGCAAATAAGATGGGTCAGGACCACTCTGGTCTGGATGCTACCTGGCACAGCAGTGACTTGTACATGTTCACTGCCTAAGGATGTGGTTTGAATGTTAACAGAGCTGAGACAGTCTCTGGCCTCTTCTTAGGAGTTGTCTTAGAGAGTTATCTTGCCCAAAACTCAAGGGCCAAGGTCTGTGTTAGCAACTAAGTGATCTTACTCTTGCGTCTGCCACTGTTTAAGAGCTGTAGCTGCAACCTTTGAGCTCCTCTGCCACGAATATAGTTGATGAGAACTGTGCACAGTCCTTCAGACAAGGAGATGTACAGTAGTGTCAATAGCTGTGTCTAGTCTCAGAAATTAAATTTACATGGGACTGTTCTCAGGCAGTGAGGTTGTTAGGCCCACAGTGGTGCACACCCATACAGCTAACCTCTTTCAGCTTCCAAATTGGGGTGTACATATTGAAATTCTATATGATGAATGTTCTCCACTATGTGCTAAATCCCAAGCTCCATCTAGGAATTATTTGGGACAGTGTCACATCCCAAAAGAACTCTGTGACTCAGGTCAGAATTATGCCAGGGACCATTCTAGCAATTTCTGAGCATGGGCAATCAGATTATATTGTCTGGACTTTTCACTGGCACTGTTGAACTTATTAGTAATTCACAAAAACAGTCCTCAACATTTCTGCTAGAGAAATCTCACCTGATGCATCCTAGCACTGAATTTACTTTTCTAATAACTGCATCAGGATTGTTCCTGGACCTCCTCTCCTGGATGAGAAAACTCATGTGTCTCTTCCTAAAAGGACTCCAATATAAGCTTCCAGGTTCTAACAGAAATTCCTCATTCTTTCCTAAAGCTGAAAGCTCCTTTGCTGAAAGGAACAGGTGAGACTTCTTGGGTGCATGCAGGACCAAACCAGTGAATACAACTTCTAGGGTAGAGACAGAATAAGTATTTTCTGTAGAAGTGAAGCAATGTTGGTGCCATTGCAGAAGATACCATTTAAAAGTTATGTATAATCCATGTATTATTGTGAAAACAAAAACTGAAGTAGGAATAGGTGAAAAAAAGGACTGCTATGATAACCAGGGAATTAGTCAGCCTGTTTTAGGGGAGGAAAGCAATGTGGCTTCAGTTATTTAGCTGAGTAAAAAGAAAGATGAAGGTTTTGACTGCTGTCCACAGACACCTGAGGAAGCTGAGTACTCAGGAGGGAGAAGACTGAAAAACATTCATGGCACAAGAGCAAATGACTATAAACTTGTCCTGAGTGAACAGACATAAGAAATTATAAAGAAGTTTTTAAACAGCATAGGAATGAAGTTGTGGAAAAGTTTTCCAAAAGCAGGAATAACAGCCAAAAAATCAAAATAAAAGAGGGAGTGTAAGAAATCATAGAAGGGATTATATGACCTGATGGCTCATGACAGCAGGAACTGAACTCAGTGACCAGTGAGCACCCCTCAAGTCCTGTCTGTGATGATCTGAAAAGTATCTAAGGCCATGTCCCACTGATCTGCAGTGACAGAGAAGGTGGAGACTGAGTCTCTCCAGAGCTCAATGCAGGATAATGTCCTTGAGCAACAGTCCTGCCATTCCATATAATACCAAAAGAGCCCAGGAGTAGCTTCTGTGGAGACACACACAGTAACTTCACATAACACAGCTAGGGAAGAATGGACTGAAAGAGTTATTTATCCTAATTTGTGTTTGCAGTATCTTTTATACTGGCTATGCCATAGGCAGGAGAAATAAATAGGTAGGTATCTAGATGCAAATTTTAAATCCATTAGTTCTTAAATTCAAGACCTTTTGTATCCAAATGGCTGCTTCATGCCCTAAATTCTCTGAGTTGTGCTTAATCCATGCAACACATAAGGCATGTAAAAACCAACCACCCACCACTTCAGAGCCATTTTTCTTCATCTAAATGAATTTTCTTTATTTCCATTCATCTTTACAGCTCATTCAACAGGTCCCTCTGCAGCAGTGAAGGGAAGCATGTTTCAATGTGCTAATCCAGCTAGGAGATGGATTAATTGACTCACTGGCCCCTCTGATCACTAGCCAGATGTCTATCCCCAGCTGGCAAGCCTCACTAATTTTCTTGATGTTGTTGTTGTTGTTGTTAATTCTGGGTTTCCAGCCAGCAGAGGCTCTTCTCCACTCAATCAAGGGCAACATGCCCTCTGCTGACATTTTGTATTCTTTGGCCTGCTTTTCCCTGGGCAAATATATTCAGCTGTAAACCTCCTCTCCTGGCTCTTTGTCATCTGGCCTGTGGCCTCTGGAGAGAAGTCTCTTGGTGCAGTTGCACTTACGTGTCTGGCATGTTGGTCCACTAAGGGATAGTGCTGTGTGTGCTCTGGGTGGGTGATGGAGTCATGAGGGGCCTGCAGTGCCAATTTCAAGAAATGGTCCAAAATTTCAGGTCCTTGCATTGAATTTTGGGGGAAAAAGAAGACTCATAACAGGAGTTAGAAACATTTCCTTTGTCAGGCTGGGAGCTAAGAAAAGACATGAAAGCAAACTCTCAGGGGTGTTTAGAAGGACTGAACACAAATAGACCACTTAGGACACTAAATCAGGATGCAATGTAAGATAAGGGGTGGTCTGAAGATGGGATGTATGAGCACTCCAGGCTCCACACCTGATTCTGTGATTGGTCCTGATATCTTGAGCAAGACACTTCACATCTCTGGTACTTCTATTTTCTTGCACCTAAGAGAAGTTTGATGATAACCTTTTTTTAAAGATATCAGCTAATGAGCAAGGCACTGAACACTTTTCCCTCTCCTCTTATCCCTCTCCTCTCCCTACAATGAGCTAACAGAAAGCAGTTACCCAGAACAGACAAAAAAACCCCATCCCCAAACACTTCTTCTTGGCTGCACAAGGGGTTTTTTTAGTTTGCTTGTTTTGGTTGTTTTTTTTTTTCATTAGACAAGAAGTTGCAAAATGTTTTTTTGCATGACAAGATCAAGAAGAGCACAGCTTAAGGAGAGAGAAGAAAGAATTTCATCTAAGGTGTGACCATAAGTGTTCAGCTGCATTTGCTATGGACCAAACACTTCCTACTCCAACTGAAAATGAGGAGGAGGTAACCTCTTCAGCATCAGAGTAATAGCTTACAATTCATAGGGATATAAATAAGGAGAAAATCTCACTCTTGTAATTTAGCATCTTTGGTCATTTTAGCTTAGGCACATGCCTTGTATAAATCTCACCACTAATTTCTTCCCACATTAGGCATAGCTCCAGGGAAGTTGTTTTACAGGGAACATAAAGCTTTGACCTTTGATCACTGAAACCTGGCTTCTCACAACCCTGAAAATAAGTGTCTGAAAAATGACATGTGAACAACATGCACCATCAAAATCAATTACTGGATTGTTATGTGGTAAATTTTCCCTACAGGGGGTGAGCAATTCACTTTTATTTTGCAAATGGTTTGATTCTCCACCTTACAGTGATGTGACATCTCTCTGTGTACTTCAGTGGGGTGCAGAGTGAAGTAAGGGAGTGCAGAGTCCAACCTGAAATCTCTGTGAGTGCAGAGAAAAGCAGTGTCTGTCAAGAGAGGGATTTATGCAGTCTGAACAGCAAGCTGCAATCTTTGAAGAAAAGACTTCAAAGAAAAAAGCAGAAATGAAACAATGTTTAATCTTCATACAAATGTGCTCAGGGGTCTCTGAAACTCAGAAGCTTCCACGATTTAAGAATTAATTATCACTTGCCAGAAGCAAGCTTTATTCACAGGTAACAGTAGCAGCAATCTGAGTCCTTTAGGTGTAAAATTCACGGAGCTGATTAAAGCTCAGTAAATCATCGTATTTCCCTTTGGTGTACTTGCACACTTTCCAAATGTTTGATGTTATCCTTCACATTGTTTATGTGGGATATATGACAGCAGCTCCTAAAATTTCAACTTTCAAAGGAGACACACTTGGAAATATTTTGGTACCAGAATTGTGACTTGCAGGTTCACATTAAAACATGCAACAAAGTCATCCAGCTTCTCAGTTCCTGTAGAGAAACACAGCTCTGTTGGCTACTATTTACTGCACCAAGAGAAAAGCTTCTAAAGCATTTGTTAGCTCCACAGCAGTATAAATAGAGAGGAGCACTGCAAATGACTAAAAGAACACTGCTGTTCCAATCCGTCTTAGCAGAATGGTGTGTGTAAAATGTCTCTCAGGCCAGCTGAGGTATTCAGGATACCTCAATATCTCACAAAGTTTATTGTATTTGTTCTTACAATAACTTTTTGAATAAACACTCATGTTATATTCACCTTACACTTGAAGTTTGAAACCTAAGGATGTGGTATGACCCATTGTTGCAGCTCAAGTTAGTGATGAAATCAAGAATTAGTCATTTAAGTACCTGGAGGACCCAGTAATATGATGGAGTTATTGTGCTCAGGAAAGAGAATGATTTATAGTGAATATCTGACCAGAGACATAGGTCACTGTGATGTGCCTTTTTTGTCCTGCATTTTCTGCAAGATGTAGGTGTGAACCCAGGTGACTGGTGTAGCTCAGCTGCTGTGCAGAAACATGTTAGACCACAATAACTTGATGGTGCATCCCAGTGCTCTCTTCCATAAAGCGCTATCTGTCTTTCATCTTTAAGACTTCAGTGAAAACAGGTGCTGTGGAAGCTCATACGAAAGCTGCATCACTGCAGGGAACCAGTTCCCTGACATGAGCCTTCTGGGTTCCTTCAGATCCAGAGCAGCTATATCTGTTATACAATTTAAAAAATTGCCTCTCTTAAAATGTCAGTGATCCAAGGCACCTGTACAGAGGAGAAAGAGAATGAAAGACAGAGACCAGGTCAAAGGCAGCCACTTGGAAAGAATTAATCTTGTTGGCAGGATTGCAATTGCTTCATTTTGTGTTTATAGCCTCATGGCTTTTGAGATTAGGTGGAATTTGTCTTGATGTTTGCCCACCAGCAGTCAGGAGGCATCTGTGACTGTTGTCTCCCCATTCACATGAATACTTTGCAGCCTGACGAGCAGACCCAACCACTGTGCACCACCAGCATTGCCAAAGAGATGGCAAACAGACCTGCTGCTGCTTGTGAGTCCCTGGCCATCACAGAGGATCTCAATTACACAGGGACACTGCTTTATGCCGTGTTAGCATCCAGAGGGGTGGAAAGGACAGAGTTTGACCCTGGTGTTGCATTACAAGCAGGGTTGTGGGTGTTTGTTTTCAAAAGAAATTTTCTTCCGTGAACATTCAGAAAAATCCCAGGCAGTCTCCTCTCCCTGTCTGTTGCAGCTCCCAAGACAACAAAACCAAAGGTAACTGGTGCTGCCTCTGCCTTCAAATAGGAAATGTTGATGTTTCAAGTATTTGTTTAACTGTGGATAGTTGACACAGCTTGTGAGAAATTAATCTGGCAGGAAAGGAAACCTCTCAAACTCCTCCACTTCCTTTGTCCTCAGCTCCTCTCGGCTCCTGCTGGGTGCTCTGAATCACCCCATCAAGAATGTCTCTGCTCCAGAATTGGGGTCCTCCACCCATTTCTTGGGGTTCACATTTTCTTGCAGCCATCCCCTCCTGTCAGAGCTGTGGCTCCCAGGGTGTGCAGTGAGCAGATCTTTGGTGGCTACAAAGGGGTTCAGCTCTCCTGTGACATTAGTGGGGCCAAACTGCAACACCTCAGCCTGGATGGGGCAAATCAGGCAGAATCTGGCCCTGACTGACTCTGTATCAAAACTGACAATCTGGTACTGAGCTATTTTTACCCTTTGGGGGATATTTGCTATGTTTGTTGTAAGATTTTAGTGTTAGTTATCACATTTGTGTAGTAATGCATTGCCTGAAGCATAATTAAATTCAAAGGGCATGTCTGTTGAAAGAGAAGGTTGTAAATTGTTGGTGTTAGGATTTTTCATTAAAAACCAAGCAGGTTTTCTGACTGGCAGGAGAAAGGGTTACAGAACTAAAATGCTATTAAAAAAAAAGAGAAGGCAAAGACTTTTCTATTTTTCTCTTTTTTTTTTCCCCTTTTCTTTTTGTTTTTTCTTTTAACAACTACCTGCCTGACATTCCCACACTGACTTGGAATGAAGCCCAACATTTAAAAATAGCAGGATTGTAACAGCAAGACAAGGCAAAGACAAAAGCCTTGACATTAAGAAAGGGCTGGCAGGTGCTTGGTATAGCTTTTATATATATATACACATATAAGTATCTCTATGCACATAAATATCTATATCTGTACATCTCTACATATGTGTGTGTATATGTTTCATCTCCAGATGAGAAATTTGCCTTTGCTGCTGAAGTTTTCCTGAAAGCTCAGTTAATTAGCTCTCATAATACCCATGGAGGCAGGCATTAGTATCATCCTTATCCGTAGATGAGGAGATAGGAAAGAACACAGAGAGAAACACAGAGAGATTAAGGGATTTCTACTACAGTAAATTCAGTGTAGAGCTGGGAATTTGGTCCAGCAGGCAAAACCCTAACCCTATTAAAAGCAATAGGAGACTAAATTAAGAGATGCCTGAATTTGTCAATTTTGTCTGCTTTGTTCAAACTTATCTGATCTGCTCACAGTTAGATGTGTCCTGACGATGCTGTCAGAAGAAAATTGCACTTCTGACTGTCTACCGCTCCTGGTCAAATCTCAGCTGAGTGCCTCAGTCCCAGAGCTTCAAAACAGGGCTTGAATCTTTCTTTGAGGGAAAATTCATTTACATATATCTCCAAAAATAGTATGGAGTAATAAGTGAAATAATTTAAGATCTTCCTAAATTGAGTACTACATTCTCTCAGGCCACCAGGGTCACAGGAAATGAAATTTAACATCCCTGGCTGCTATATTCCACAGCACAGTACTATCAAGAAATGGCTGGAGGGCTTCAGCTAAACAGATGAACTACATTTAAAATAGATTGGGCAAAGCCAGCTCATTAAAGAAAAAAAAGTGTCCTCATTTTATAATGGCTTTCTTGTCTTCTTGCTTATATACTTGTTCCAGGGCAATATTTTCATGTTATTAGGGTGTTTTCAGCTCTTATTTTCAAGCTGACTTCATTAATGTTGATAGAACACTTTGAAGTAGAAAATGTAAGTGCTAAGTGGTATCACTGACACACTTTCAAGCCAATGCTTTTGCCTTCCCAGAGGTCATGTGAAGCAAATGTGTCACACCTGCAAATGTGCATAAATTGCTGCTGGCAACAGAGGGCCAAATTTCCCTCAAAACTCCCTCAAGCAGCAGCTGTATGCTGGCTCTAAGTGCCTGGAAAAGATTCCTTTTTTTCAGCAGGAAGCTGGTCTGCTACCAGAGACGGAGTCCCCAGCTTTGCTGTGAGGAACCTGGCAGAGAAGCAGCTGTGGGGCAGAGCTCCACTGTCTGATAGTTCTCACCTACTGAATAAAATGCTCTAAACTCATCTGAAATTCAACCAAGGACCCTTCCAGTGTTTTGCACAAAATCTCTAGAGTTTCCTATTTCTCTACAAGGGTGTAATGGTCTGAGGAGAGCTGGGAAGAGTGCAAAACATACTAGGCTATATGGGAGAGGAAGACTGCTGGGATGGGCAGCTGATGTACCTGTTGTGACATCTTTGAACATGGAGATGGTTTCATGGGGTTTGTCCACTGTTGCAGTGCAGTGCTGTTGTACACTGGGCTTTACTGCTAGCTTGCCTCCAGGATTGAGGGTTACAGGGCTGGAGACAGCTTACCCACACCTAAGATGAAGATGTGTCTGGGGAGGATGGTTTCTAAAGAGTCCTATGGCCTGGTTGAGAAATCTGTGGCATCCAGTTTAATTTTGAAAATCTGTTACCACAACTGTGGCCTGACTACCTGTATCCCTTCCCCTTACCCCCTTAAGAGTGAGCACACAGGAGGGATCCTGTCTGTTGACCTCGGGGTATGATTTAGACATAAACACTGCTGCTTGCAGAGAGCAAAGTAGGAAGCTGTATGGCAGCCTTCTTGGTAAACCACAGCCTCACATCTGCCTTGCTTGCCCATAGCTGTGATTTATTGCCTTGACATATTTCAAAAGCTAAAGCAGGTTGAGCTTGGTCAGTGCTTAGATGGAGAGGTCTCCAAGGAAAACATAAGAGCTAGAGGAAATGATCCCAGAGACAGAGCTGCAACAATAATCCAGCATGGTGTTACAGATGTTGCCTTTGGACTGATTGTGAAATCAATGTATTGGCCACTGGTGGTCTGTGGGGAGGGAGTGTAACACCTAACGTGACTGGACAATAGCTGCTGGGTATTTCTGTTCCTATAAGGGTAAACTCTATAACAAGTGTAAATTGGATGAACTGAAGATGATGGATCCTGCTGATTTCTTTCTCTGCTGTGTCTTGTTACATGGATTTAGACCTTTGGTTGTTTTCCTTTCTTCTCTTCCTTTGGATGCTACAAAACTTCTTAAATGACATGAAAGCACACAAATTACATGAACAGGGAAACAGTGATTTTTATTCTTTTTTTCCCAATGAAATTCCCAATATCTGGAAATCCAGACCTTAAGCATCTCTTTAAAGGTTTTTCTGCTTAAGACTGTTGGTTATGTGGACTTGATTTTCCCCTCATCATTCCCATAGAGCTATCTGAAAGCTGAAGCTGCCTCTCTGCCTTCCAGGGAGCTCCTCCCAGTTTAGCTTCACTGTCAAACTTAGTGTACCTTCCAGTCCTGCATCCAAGTTGTTTATGAAGATATTGAAGAACACTGGCCCTAAAATGGAGCCCTGGGGAACCCCAGTAGTGACTAGTCAGCAGACTGACATAACCCCATTCATTATAACCCTTTGAGCTTGACCTCTTAGCCAGTTGTTCACCCATCTCATGATGTACTTATCTAGCTGTATGCTGGACATTTTGTCCAGAGAGATATTGTGAGAGACAGTATGGAAAACTTTACTGAAATCCAGAAAAATTACATCAGCTGGTCTCCCTTGGGGGACTAGGTAGGTGACCTTGTTGTAAAAGGAAATTAAGCTTCCACAATGAAGTGTGCATGCTGATTATTTATTATGTAGTTTGAAAAAGTGCCATTCAAGTCATGTAGACATTTCCCTCCTGCAAAACAAGTGACATGCATGTAATAAAAGACATTATCCCTTTAGTAATTTGAAAAAATATATGAAAAGAAGAGTCATCTGAATTTAAAGAGACAATGAAAATTAACAGTTTCATCCATGCACCAGCCTGGCCCCTCTGGTTTCTAAACAACTACTTTTTCTTCATCTATCCTCCATTTACAGCACAAAAAGAAACATTTTCCCATGGGATGATGGAATTCGGATTCAAAGTCTGTGTTTACATCTCCTGTATCTGTGTTTCTGGTTTACCAAACTGCAAATCTGAAGTAGGACAGGTGACAAATGATCCCATACTAAAATTTGTAAAGCAATTGGACCATCTCTATCCACCTCATTATTTCAGGTGGTCACTTCAAGAATGAACAAACCGGACACCTTTGAGGACAGCAGGGTGTTGAAGAACCACGGCTGCAAACACTCTGTGACTGCAGTAATTAACTGTGGCTCTCCACTGCAAAAGGGAAGCCTTGATAAGCACATTACAGAACCATTGTTGAGAGTACAAGTGCTTTGAAGAGAGCATTGAAAAGAATTTTGCTTCAGAATATAGGAAAGTATGTAATGTGAGATATCTCAGAGGAGAAGATTATGCTTTATTTGGGCTTTTCTATAGAAGCTAAGAAGCGGAATGTGAGACTGCTTCACAAGTTATTTAGGAACACAGATACTTTCAGGCTGGACTGCACCCAAATCCAGTCTAGTCCAGTATCTTGTGCCAGAGATTGGGCAGCACCAGGTGCTCTAGGGGAAGGTACAAGAGCATTTTGTAGAGGTGATGTTTTTACAAGTGGGGGAAACGTTCCTAATTTGCAGTTATTGTTGCTACTGCTGCTATGTGTAGATTTAATTTCTATATACAGGACAAAAGTTAAAGAGAGGTATCTATTTCAGAGTTTAAATATAACTGTCCAAATCATAAAATCCTCCCAGCCATGCAATGAATGACCATAATCAAGCCAAAACACCTGACTTCTGCCCATGCAGTTAGTTATACCAGTGTCTGTTTCCTATATAGATACCCTTAATCTGCTTCAGCTCACTCACATAGAAATGACCACTTTCCTTTGGCCACACAGCAGCCAAGGTAAATGGGAATCTACCCTGTGGTTTTCTGATTGTCACATCAGCAGATCAATACCAAAGCCCCCCAGTGTTCACAGAGGAGACACAGAGGAGGCATGGGCCAGGCTGGGACCCTGTTGGTGGGAGTCCTTACTGCTGCCAGCTGCCTTTGTGCACATTGTTCCTCATCTTTGTGCTGCCTCTACAGAGCAGAGACACTGATGCTTGCCTTCTTTGCAAAGCAGTGTGATTGATAGCTGTGGCTAAAAAAATAACCATAGAACATAACAGAAGAGATTGTTTTCTAGGATTATCAGCTCCACCACTGAAATTGCTTGAAACCTCCCACAAATCTCTTACTTAGAGAACACATTCACCTCTGTGCAAAGCTTCTCCTTATGTTTCTCTGCAGAATTAAGCTGAGCCTTTGGCTGTTATTTCTTGGCATTGCCTTTTTTTGTTATTATTATTATTATTAAAAATCCACAACTTAACTGTGGTCAGATCCCTCATTGAGCTGCAGCAGAAGAAGAGCATTTGCACTGGAAATTAATATGGCTGGCATGTCTGCCTTGGTTTTAAGGACAGTGTTTTCATGTTCTTTTCCCTTTTTTTCACCAGCTTTCTTCTCTTTTGTGTCTGCCTGCTTCTTTTCCATTTCTTTCACAGTCACTGTTTTTGCTCCAAGAAAAGAACTCAGTCATGCTCTCACTCTCTCATGGGCTCTGTGTGCATTTGAGGTCAGGCTAGCAAATCTGACTCTCTCTGGAGGCAAATTTTGCATCCTTCCCTTGCCCTTTTCATACCCTCTGTATCATAACAATTTTGTGTCTCTTATTTTCTGAGTTTTCCCATGTCTTGCCATGCTCCTGGAGGGTAACAGTGCCTCAATGCTGGCACATCTGGCTGGGGCTAGCTTGGGTGCTGTCAGTGGCTGTGATGTAGAGTTTCTGTTGGACACTGGGCCAGTCACTCATCTCCTCTCTGACATATTTTATTCATTTCAGTGAAAGGAACAGTCTGTTATTCTTCATCATTACCCAGTGTAGTACAACACAGCTCCCCTGTGGTTCAAGGCACCATATGCTTCTTTAATATACACAGTCATATTGATGTACCCTCACATTTCTTTTGAACTCTCTTTGCCCTTCTGTCCCTACTTCCTCCTCTCTCTAGTGTTCTTTTAATGCTGTCTTCCTTTACAACACTGTGGTCCTCCTTCCTTTTCCCCACGCTCTCCTTGCCCTCCACCAGGACAGTGCTGCCAAACGTTGGGCAGATGGAGATGGGGGGTGGAGATGGGGCCTAAACTAGGGGCCAGGAAGGAACTGTGAAGAAGGGTTGAGCCATTTTGATCCCTCTCTCATTGAAGGGAATGGGAATTTCTCTGCCTGATCCTAACTAGGCAGGGAAATAAAGAAGAGGCAGAGCAATTATGGCTTCTAGAAATGGTTATGCGAGCAACAGTGAGCAAACCTTTCTGGAGGGAGTATTTAACACCTGGTTTGCAAAGCCTTGTTTCTTGGAGGTGTCTAGTCATTTTATCGCTTTCCCTAGCTTCCATTTTCATACCTGTCCTAATCTGTGTGAAACAGTGAAATCTGTTTCACTCTTGCCTTTTTCTTTTTTTTTTTTTTATCATTTTCTCCAGTTCTGTTAAATCCTTCATCCCACCATTCCCACCAGTGTGGCAATATGGGCTACTTCACTTCAGCCAATGTTCCTAAAATCCCTTGGCTGGGGTGCTCCAATAAGGCAACAATTAATTCCTATATTTCTAATTTGTTTATCTTCTTCTATAGAGTCTTACAACAAGCCTCAGGAGAGGGATATAAATGATGAATGTGGGTTAATAACATGGGAATCTGCAGAAAATTACATTAAGATGGCACAGCAATAATGGGGTATAAAAACAACTGGAGCATGTGGTGAAGCCCCTACGATATCATATTTCCACTGGTAATACACATAGTAGCTTGTGCTAAAAAATCTGAGATGTAAAAGTGATAAAAAATTAATACCTCCAAATGGCTACTGAGAAGAAAAAGGGTTAGGCATATTATTCCCCTTTGTTTTAATAGGTGAAAAAATAAGCAAAATAGCTGACTTTAATCTTATTTAATCTTAATCATCAAAAGAACTGGAGCCTGGCCAGGTATAACAACAGAGCTACCTCTCTCATCTGTTAAGAGATCTCAAGAGAGACAGAGTCATCCCAAACCAGATAAAATGCTCAAAAAGTGGGGAGATGATGACTTTCGCTCTCCCTTAACTGGAGAAGACTAATTAGTCTTATGTAGACAGCATGTCTAACCCTTCCAACATCTACACTTGGGAGCATCCTGCTTCTTGAAGACATTTCAAAAAATGGCCTAAGGTCACTATACCATGAGTAGGATTAGCAAAACTATTTGTGGTTTCTGATACTCTCAAAAAGAAGCAAGACTATTTCTATTTATTTAATAATACAGAGGCAGCTCACAGATTCCACTAGATGCACTGGAAAGTCTCTGCCAGACGTGAGGTGTTAGAAGCAGAGCTACAAAGTTGTACTAGATGCTCAGGATGCTCAACCTATATATCATCTCTGTAAACATTTTATGTACCTGCATGAGCCTAAGGGGAAGAAACTTATGTGAACTAATAGCACAGAGGGGTTTGAGAATAGCTGGCACAAATCTTCAAGCAGGCAAACAAACCAGAGAAGCCTTGCCCTCTTGTGAACTGTTTATTGTTCTGCTTTAACAGGTTGAAAAGAGCTGACTAGAAGAGATGGGGGAAGCAGTAACACTGATATGAAAAGGGAAATCTGTTTCACTTTGTCCAGTAATGAAACAACAGAATGAGAGCAGGACATCATCTTTGGAGCATCAACTGGACAAATGTGTAGGACATCCTACCCAGCAATCACAACCCAGAACACCTGAGTTGTCAGGACACAGGTATTGTGGAGACATAGCTTCTAGGCTGACAGGAAAATAATGAGAACTGCCTGCTGAACTAAGGACTCAGGCAGGACTTGTCATAAGAGTGAGATTTGTTTCTGCTAATATATTTCAGCATAAATAGTACTGATGTTGTAGTTTTTTTGAGTGCTAGCCTAAAGATGAATTTGGTAAATGCTTGGTTAGTGGTGCCTTCATGGGGAATCAAAAATGCCAAATCCCACTTCAGTGAGATAATGCAGAAGAAAACACTGTGGAAAAGCACTTAGGTGAAGAAAAAGTTAATCCATGTAACTGTCTGCTCTTCCAAAGCTTTAGAAAGGAATCTGGCTAAACACTGTTTTTTTCAGGCTGTGACCTGGTAGCCTAGAGATTGCTTTTAAGGTGAGGATTTTGATTTATTTTGTAAAATGCTATTTCCCAATAATACTAAAATTGTGGCTTTCAACCTGCAGTCTGAACCTGTTTGGGTCTAGGACTAATTTCCTAATATCCATGCTTTTCTACTTTTCTGAGAAAAAACACCCTAACTAGAACACCCTCAGGGCAGGATCTGCTTCTGTGGGAGGAAACAAGAACTGTTTAGCAATGAGAAGAAGAGGGAAAATCAGGGGTACCTAAGGAAGATGTTTGACCTTGGCACAAGAGAAAAGGGATTAAGATTCCTGTGACCTTTTTTTAAAATGGGAACACCTTATTTAATGGAGGACCACCTACCCTTGTATCAGGAGAGACTGAAACACAGAGAAGCTGGATGGCAATAGCCACTGACACTGTCAACTCAATGACACTGTCATTGTCCAGAGAACTAGTACAGAAGGTGCTGAAATGTAGTCAGACTTGCTAAGCTGATCACTGGGAATTAGAAATATAGACTGTGGCCTAATTCTCCAACATGATGCACAAGTCATGGCCCTTTGGGCTAAGAAATGAGAGACCTGGAATCTTATCACTGTCCTTGATGACAAGGGATAGAAGCCAGGAGGCCAGCAGTTAGGAAGGGAAAAGTGCTGACTGTCATTTTTATTGCGATGATATAAATGTAACATGTGCCTCTGCAAATTGCTATCCAGCTGTTTCGAGATGACCATGGCATCTATTTTAGCACAATATAAATTTTGCATGTATTTTATTATACAGCAGGATGACTGGTCTGTAGAAGCAGTTCTGCTGGATTTGCCACAGCAATCTACCAGACACAACATCACCAGGCAGGTGTTAAAAACATGAGCACATTAAAGGTATTGAGAATTCCGACTGATCCAGCGCTTTATGCAGATGAGCCTGCAAAGTGCATTTCCTTTTACCTGACTTGAGACTCAGTGGAATAACAGCCTGTGAGCTAAAAATAGCCTGTCAGCAGTGAACAACAGCCAGCTCTGTCCTCAGCATTGTCTGTATTCCCCACTTGCTGCATGTTGAGCTGCTATTTGTTTCTCTGGCAGGCCTCTGCAAGGAATTTAATGTTGAATATCCGATGGAGAATTAGCAGGTGGATTGGAGATCAAAGGTGGTCTGCTCTGTGTTATATCTATGACATTTCTCAACTCTCAGAGCTAAACCAAACCAAAAGATCATCCAAGAAAAAGTCTGTTAATTGGCCAGATAAAATCCATGATCTGCAGACACAATTAGGTGAAATCCATATCTGTGAGTAAATCATGGAAGCGAGCACTGAAATCGCAGAGCTCAGATGTATATACAAGGTATGGATAAAACTTTATGAAATTACAGTGTTTGATGTACTCTTAATAATCTTTAGCTTCTTGTGGAAAACATGGCCTAAACCCTTTCAATTCCCTGTGTTCTTTTTAAAAAGTTCAGTCACATCCTTAATATTCTCCTAGGGCTGCTTTGCTTGAGTATGACATATTTATTTGTCAAAGAGATAAGCCCAGTATTAAGAAATGTCTAGCCCAATATCACAGTTTGTTTTTTGGTTTTTTTTTTTAATGTGACATGACATTAGAAATGAATAATTTTTAGACACAAGTTCTGTACCTCTAGCCATCCATTGACAGTTGGGATTTATTTTAAAAATATGTTAACTCTGGACTGCAGCAGTTTGAGAACAGTTTATCTAGTAATACATGAATCATAAGGAGAGCTGTTTCCTTATTTAGTAAGTATTTTTTGAGTGATTTTGGCAGTAAATACACAGCCTGATGAGACATAAACAAAGGTTTATCTATGAAAACAGCCCCCTTAGTCTATTTAGATGCATTTATGATCACAAGAAAATCTGTGCTGGTGAATTTGCAAATTCAAGTGCTACAAAAGCATAACTTGATCCTCTTCCTTAATGTTTATGGTGCTGTAACTCAGAAGTTACTCAGTGAAAATTGGTGGAGGTCCTTCTGTTTCATATTGGAGACACATTTCCGGCTGTAAAAACACTTGCAAAAATAAACTTTCCCCAAAACAGCAGGAATATGTTAATACCAAATTGTAATTTTTATAATGCAGTCCTGGAGAAGGAAAGACAAATCATCAAAAGCACTGTGAAACATCATCATCCTGGCAGGTCAGTACCAGGGACCAGTACTAACAGGACAGGGTCCTCTGCAGTCCTCTGCCACATTTACAGATATTAGTGGAAGAGTGTGTGGGGCAGGGTGGATTATAGACAAGTGTAGAACATAAGGTGATGATCAGGGGAAAAAATTTCCCAAATCCCTGAACCTCAAGGACTAAGTGATGCAACCTTTTGAAACTCAGCAGGGTAATATACATGTAATTGTTGCTATTACCTGGTTATGCCACTCAAAGGCAGAAGGACCATCTTGAACTAATAAGTAGGCCAATTTGAATATGTAGAGGAATGAACTGTATTAACCTGAATCATACCAGAGAATTCTATTTCTGACTGCAGTGAAGATCCATCTAACAGATGATGGATATTATAATGGCCTTGTCCTAATCCTGTTAATGGTCATGTCTTTGAGGGCTTAAAGTGAGCTGGCTCAATCAGAGAGGAGAAAATCAAATAAGTGGGGAAATCTTTGCAAAATTGTGGTGCATGGGAACCTCCAAGAAGCTTTGACAGCCCCAGAAAAGACTTCCCCTAGCTCTAAATAAGCAACCTCAAAATGAGAGACACTGCTAAGTGTAGCAGTGGGGGAGGAATAAAAGGTAGCTTTAAGGAGGAGAAAGGGGTACACAAGAAAACTCATGAGAATCCAATCCAGCAGGCTGTAAGAATCAGATTCATGTTTTTTTATGCAGAAGGGCATAGTCTAGCTTTTTATCAGAGAGCTTCAAATGCATGACAGCTTTTAACAGAAAGCAGCAAAGGCTAAACAAAGAAAAGAAAGAGCTCAACCCACCAGTGGCTGAATTTAAACTAAGCTAAGCTCTGGTGAACTCTGTCAGGGAATCTATGCTCAAAAAGGAAACCAGGGGACCCAAGGTCTCAGGAACTCTTGACTCAAGGAGGAAGAGCAGGTATTTATGACACTGCAAACGCCTCTACAAAAAAACCTTAAGTCTAGCAGAAATCACTTTCTGACAGCATCACTTGGAAGGAAGTGTATTTGCTTTAATTTGTGCAGTGTTACCTCCTCCACACTGAAACTACAGAAGCTCTGAGCCTAATTCAGTTTTATGAAGAGGAAGCAGTGTTTTAGTTTAAGAATGTTAAGTTTTTGGCTAAGGAAATGGTTGGTTCAGTCCTTATTATAACCAAGATGAAAGGTAACACATATGCATGGTATGTAAACCTGGAAGAGTCTGCATATTTGAATACTTTGATATTGGACCAGAGTGTTGACACTATGAGATCATTGGAATAACTTAATATTCTCAGAAAGGTCTGAAATGTGAATCTTTCAAATCAACAAGGTCAAGATGAGCAGTGAGCCTAGATTTGAATGCTTGCCAGGTTTTCTAATAATATTTTTTTTCTTCACTTTAGCACAATTTTAATTTGGCATCCCTGAAGATTATGAATAGCTGATTCACAGATCTACTGACTTTAAAGGCATAAGGGCCATAATGACCTTCCAGATTGATCTCTCATATAAAGCAAGCAAAAGGCCTTCCCTGTGTTAATTCCCACTTCAACTCTAACGGTTTAACACTAAGAACTTAAGAACCTTTGGGCTGGGTTAAAACAAAGGCCTCTGAGGCCCCTGTCTAGAACTATTTTTTCTCTGACAGAGGTCATTGTTATACACTCAGGGAATCATAACAGTGCATATACAGAGTGATCCTCTTGGTTTTGTCCTTTGATGGCAAATTTTAAAGAAAACTGCATCTCTTGAAGTTTCAGATGGCAAAAAGTCTCCATGAGGATAAGTAAGTTGTCATTTTTCTTATGTGGTAAAAAATGTAATTCTCAGTGGAAAGGCAAACTTTGAGTTCTGGGAGAGAAAATTCTCTTTGCAAGATAAACTTATCTCCAAGTAATAAAGATGGTATCTTAGGGTCTCAGACACAGTTTGTCTTCCTCTTACTGAGGATCATGCATTGAACAGAGAAGAAAAATTTGGGGAAAAAAGTGCAGAGAGAATTCTTGTGGAAACAAATGAGGGAGAACAACGTGGCAAGGACCAGAATAAAAGCAGCAGCACCAGATTTTCCTCTCTTGCTGACATGGCATTTTGTTTGAGGTCAGTAACAGAGCAGGCTCTGACTAAAATTATAGCAAAAATTTCAATCATGCAAGAAGCACAGATGAAATTGAGCCTGGTCTACTGGAGTGATTTAGATGAGATTCTTCAAACAACCATATTGTATGTTCTTACATGTGATCTGGTTATTCAAACATACTTTTATAATTAGTTTATAGAAAAAAGTATTTTTTGGACATGATTCTTCCCTTCCTATAGTAGATATCTAAACCAGCTCAGTTGAATCACTACTTAAAAGTGTAATTGTTTTTTTAATCATGATTTATGATTTTTCAGAAATGCAGACCTCCACACTGTGGCTTTCTCTGTCTTCACAATATGTCTGCTGAAGTAAATCCCACCCTCAGATGCTTCTTTTCCTTGATTTGAATGAAGAATGAGGTTGTAGAGTGAAATGACTGAAAGAAGTCCTAGTTCCTGAGTAGTCACATAAGTGGTGAAAAGTGCAAGAGATCACTACAGATACTTCCCTTTTCCCCTCCAAAGTCCACAAGCTCCTTCTGACCTGATGAAAGGGAGAATATCTCATAAAAGGGGCAGTGGAAAAAGACTGCTTGTTTTTCCAGACTTATGACTGGGAGGCAATTTCAATGCAGTTTCAGTCTTCATGAGTGATGTGAGACAAATTAAAAATTACCTTCACTGTTGATATTCATTACAAGCAGAAGGATTCACCATAAATACATGTATTTGATTTGAAGTGGAAAGAACTGCTTGCATGCTTAGGAAAAATTTTATGCAATTTAAGTGTGAAATGTCTGAGATGAAATGCAACTATCTGGTTAACTGCAAGGACTTCACAGGGAGACTAAATTATATGAAGTTCAGACCTAAAGGCAAAACAATTAGCATAGTTGTGCAGCCAACTGAGCCTTTACAGTTGCTTTCCACACACTTGGTTGGGTTGGAGTAACACATGACCCCAAAGGCTCAGGGCACAAGGTTCCCAGTGCTACAGACAGCAGGAGGCTTGTGGGCAAGAACATGGAGACAACTGCCTACGTGCAAGGCACAGATCCAGATCATATTGTACTCTCTATAGACCTAAATGTCCTCCAGCACTTTGTAGTTTCAGTCCAGAGGAACGTGTCTAAATTGAAAAAATAAGCCTGTTTTGTAATTTCAGGTATTCTCTGCTGTCACTCTGAAAAAGTCAGCATGGGTGTGAGAAGCTAGAGAGAACCAGCTCCTGAAGATACAGGAGGCAGAAAAGAACTTGATAGACAATCTGTCCATAGTCTGGAGACTCTCAGGAAATTTCAGGGAGGAAAGTGGCTTAGAAACATCTGAAGGATGTCATTAAGTTGTGTGCCTGGGTTCTGCAATGAAATAGGAGGATTAGACAGAGGAAAACTTCAGGACCTGTAGCACTCAGCAATCAGGACAAGAGGCGTGGAAAAGTCTGCACATATCTCTGACCACCAGAGAGTGCAAAGGTCCTTCCCTCCAGGTCAGCAGAAGAGAAGCAAAGTGGCCCTGGCACCCAGTTCACCAGAGTGGAAACTGCTTCAGACTGAGAAGTGGACCAGTTTCAGAAAACTGGAGAAATTGTAGACAGACCAGCCCAAGACCCACAATTTTCCAGATCCTATCATCAGTCTGTTCATCACAGATATGACCACACCAGATTGTAAGCAAAGCTGCATTAAGTTCAGAAGGTGGGAAATTATTTGGAAACAAAGGAGAACATTGGCTACAAGTCATTAACTAAAGCAGAACTGAAATTAAACTGCAAAAAAGAGAGGTTGTGGATACCTCATCCCTGGAAGCTTTTAAGACAAGGCTTGATGGGGCCCTGGGTAACCTGATCTAGTGGATGGTGTCCCTGCCAGGCAAGGGGGTTGGAACTGGATGATCTTTGAGGTCCCTTCCAACTCTGACAATCCTATGATCCTAAAATACATGTTTAGGCTAGATACTAGGGAAAATGGTCTCATCATAAAGGTAATAAGGCATAGGGACATTGTGCCTTGGAAAGTTGTGGTGTCTCCACCACCAGAAGTTTTGAAGAGAAAATTACTGTTTTTTTCAGAAATGATACAATAATCCTGACTCTGCTTTGGGGCAGGAGATAGAATGAATTGTCTCTTCTAGCTGTATTTATGATGCACGAATGCCATATTTCCTGTATTTACAAACTGTTCCTGTCCTTGGAGCTTGTAACAGTGCAGTTACACTGATTTACACCAGTAGAGGGATTGGGAGAACATGTTCATGACTCATGTTCTCATTCCATCAATTTCTTAGCAGCTTCCTGCTGGTGATGACCAAGCTCAGAGTCAGAGTGCAGTATCCAGTCCTAATTAGGCAGGCTAGTGACCATGCCTGTAGCTAATATTTTATTGCAATGCAAGGATTTTGCTGCAAAATCCTCTCTTCTGCTGATGTAAGGGTAAGGGAAGCAAGCAGGATGACATCTGAAAACCTGAAACTGCAGATCTTGCTGATCTCTTGAAGATGTTAAATGATTGAAGTGTGGCACCCCTGACAAACAGAACAGCATTGCTACTTGGTGTAAAACAGAGCCCCCCTGTTGACTTTGTTGCTAATTCATCACACTCTAGGATTTGACTTGTTGAATCTTGCATTATTTTTTTCTATATTTGTGAACTACTTATACTGTAAGAATAATCAATATCTTTTTATTGTTCACCTGATTTAGGATACATAAATGGAACATCTCAGTATTCTCCAGGGTCAATGCAGTAGAGCCTTGAATGATGAAAGATGCAGTAGTTTTTGTATGGAAGAAAAATACCAGGGTAGAAAGGAAAGAGTGTAATTTAGCCTAAATATCTTTTCTATCAATGATGTGAATAATAAATCTTTTTCACAAACTCAAGACAAAACATAATGTCCTTTTAGGAGATGACATATAATTCTTTCTCTCTCTTTAAGAAAGAGTTATTAATTTCAAAAAATCTTCTTCCTGAATTTCTTTGCATTTTGTATGAGCCATAAAACCTCCAAGGAGTTATTTGAATTTCAATACTGTCTCAAACTTTTATTAAAATATACTCTAACCCTGCTTCAGTAATTAACATGAAGACAGGGCCCTTATTTCTAATAACTGAAATCTCTCAGTTCTTTCAGATTTTCCTTAAGTATGCTTTTGATTAAACAACTACTGAGCAATAGTATTACCAATTTCTCTATCAGAGGGAAAATATCACAAATTTCCTACTCATGTTCCTGCAGTTTATGCTTTTTCAATATGTTTTCTGAGTATTTATTAAAGGTGATGCCTTGAGTTAATAACATAAAATACCTACTAGTTTCATAATCATCACTGCAGTGCAGAAAGCATTAGAGTTACAGTAGATCTGCATTGATGACATCAACAGATTTACTGCACTCATTTCCTTATGCATCCATTCTGAAAACATACATTACTATATAACCTCATATAGTGTATTACCTGCACGTGAGGGCATCAAAGCCTGTGCACATGCAGAGCGGACTTTAAAGTTGACTGTGTGAGCCATGTTGTTCCTTCCTTTCTTGCATCTCTGTCATCCTAATGTTAGACCTCATTTATTGCTGTTTTTTGTAGACACTGCCAATTCTGCACAACCCCTAGGCTAAAAGGCAGGGCTGCAAATGGTCTTTACTTGACAAACTACTTTGTTTTCTATGTTGAAGATGATGCAGCATTCTGCTGCTCCTAGGGTAGAGCAGGAGTTGAACAGACTCTCATAATGAGTCTGTGTGTGAATCAAGCAGATACCAGTCATGTGTTCTCTTCCTGCATACACACAGAATCACACAGACATTTAGGGGTTGGAAGGGACCTCGAAAGATCATCTAGTTCAACCCCTCACCCATGATCTGCCTCTGTGTGGCAGAGTTTAGTTCTCTCTTGCAGGACAACCTTGTTTGCTTCTGAAATTTGGCCATCTTTCCACCCCTCCCCAAGAGAAGAGTGTTGCTCTTTATTCTTACTACCTCTGCCTTGGCTCACAGAGGGAGCAGTGGAAGCTTTGCTGGTAGATGGCTAGGGTGCCTCCTGGGGAGCTAGATGTTTGCAGTACAGAGTGTGATATCCTGGGATAGGAACCCTTAATGATGCTAGGTCATGTAGAGAAAAAGAGTGATGGAAGGGACCCTGAAAGATCTTCTTTCTTTGCTATCACCCAAATCAGGATCAACTTTATTTATGTCTTACCTAACTCAGGTCTTGGCTGGCTTATTTTAAAACACTTTTGGTAATACAAACTTCCTAGTCTTCCCAGCAGTTTATTCTGTTGCTTTACTCTTCTTACTGTTACAAACTTTTCCTGAGGTCAAGTCTTCTGTGTAACAATTTAAGCTGTTACTTACCTGTAATAAATCTATTTTTTCACACCCCTAATTTTTCACATTGATATTCTCTGGACTTTATCTCAGTATTTTATATTTCTTCTTAAAACATAATGCTCAAAATTGGGCAATATACTCCAAATATATGCTTACTAATGTTGGGAAAAGAGTAATGTTTACTTTCTATACTTGCAGACAGTATTCCTATTTATTAGTCCCAGTAGTAAATTTTTGGGGTTTGCACAACAATATGACACCACAGTGTCAAGTCATGCTCTGCTTCTGAACTCCTGTAGCCTTAGGTCCATTTCTGTTGAACTGCTACCTGGCCTGTTGCTATCTTCCCTTATTTGTGGTGAATACCTTACCTATGTGAATAATGTTATGATGATTCTAGTTTCCTTCAAGGGTTATTTGAGAGCCAGAATCTGGAGATATTACAGTGTAGCTGGTCTGAAAGAAACCATTGCTTTCTGGAATGTGGAAGACATGATAATCAAATTAGCTATTAGTAACTCTCCATCCTCTACTTATCTGGCAAACAGATTGTCAATTACACATCAAAATAATGCAAAATTTAATACATAATACTAGTTAAGAATCAGAAATCCAGTTTAGAACAATTCCTTTGGGTCAGGTACAATCAGAAAAACTTTCACAGGACATTACATAGAACTATGTACAATTTTGTAGAATAAAATGTCTTAATTAAACATGGAGAGTATCTGGAATCGATACAGATGGAGAGTGCATTCACATTAATCTTATTGAAAGAGTTTAAGTTTTATTTTAGGAAAAGAGCAGTACAGAGTGTTCCAATCAGATCTTGAAGTCCTTCTGCACTGCTGTCATGGAAGTTTTGCTTGAGAAAAGACTACAGGATTCAAGACCTGCATTTCAAGTCAGTTCCTTTATTAATTAATACACATAGGTGAATTAATGCATGCAAAAGAATTTTGGCAGGGATAATGATGGAAACAAATAGAAAAAAATATGGAATGGATTAGCACACTTAATCAGTCTTTGGTTGCCTAATGAACAATTAGCCTAGTGTTTAATCCCCCTCGATCAGTTTGGTTTTGCAGCTCTTACTTTCTAAAGATAAACATGGATGATTCCAAACGTGCTTTTGTTTTTGAAACCAGTTATATTAGTATTATATTGTAATCATTGTCATGGAAACCATGTTAAAAATGGGAATGGGCAAAAATGGGACATGTTAGAGCACCTATTACTCGGTGTTTAAAGTAAGTGTTGCAAAAAACTTGCAATCCCGTAGATTAAATATAGATGCCTTTTTACATGGAAGCTGTTTTTTAAGGTCTTGGGAACACAGTGTTAACCATCCAATGAGAGTCATTGCAATGTTAGACTCTGCTGACTGTGATCAGTGTATCTTAGGTACTTAGCATGATCTGGGTTCAAAAGACAACATATCCAATGAATATTTAGCATTGCTAAATGCTTAATGCATGTATTACCAGAGGAGGGAAAAAGCATTAAGCTGCTTGCCTGAATGTGCCCCCTTGTGTCTTTCTGTCCCAGGCTGTATAAAAGTTCTCCCTCAGATGGAGACCACCTTTCCCCTTCACTCAGTGCATTCAACTAGTGTTTATTTGGCTGTCTCAGCATGACCAAGTTAGAGAGAGGGTGGAGGAAAGAGACTACTCTTATGCATAATGGTGGCTTGTAGTCTGGTAGAGTTATGCCAGTTAAATCTTCAAAGCAGCTGCTTACCTGTTCAGTGGGAATTCAAGACTTGGAACTTAATGGTCAGGAACTATTAAACTGGACTGGATGTGTTTAAATTTACTGAGAGATATTAAAACAACCTGTTGATTCGTTTGAAGTCTAGAGGGAACTTTTTGTTTCAACATTAAGGTGCTCCATAAATTGCTACAGATACTTGAGTGAATGCTTTTTATTTTTTCCTTACTTTCTGAAACTTTTTGTTTGTTTTTGGTAGTATTCTCATATGCTTGAGCCTAACAGCTGCTAAGGTTTCCCTGAGGAGCTCTTGGGGCAAGTACCTGTGCCAGGTCCATTAGAATCCCTCTTATTTTGTCTGTGCTCTAGACAGTTTGTGGTATGTTATAGGCTGATCAGGGAAAAGTTTGAGTTTTAATAAAAGAAGAGAAATTAAACAAGGGTTTGCCAGCAGCAAAGTCGAACTTCTCATTTGAGGCTTCCTTATGCATTGCTCCACAGTTATGATCCTGAAAGCATTAGCAGCTTCTGCCTTTTCAAGGGTCTATAGCTGGAACACCCAAACAAATACCAAACCCATATTTGTATCCATCACTCCACATTTCTATCCATCTGCAACCTTCATTTGTGTATTTTATGGTTGGAATTGATCTGGAGGCTTCCCATCTATGAACACTCCCAGGTAGATTTTCTCTGACTTGTGGACAATTAGGCTGCTAACTGAAGGTACTGATCATGGTGGTCACTTCATACAAAACATGTTAAATGTGTCATGCTAAACATGATGCATGCTAGACCATGCATCAGTTAAGCAACCCTCTGTTGGGTAGTGACTGTACCAAAAGAATCCATCATCCATACTGATCCCTCTGGCAATGGTAAAACAAGAAGTTGTTCAAGCTACTTAAGATAATTTTCTTCTGAAATGTTAATGTAGCTGACAATTTTTTGGTCAGAATTTTATGTATTTGTGAACTAGAAATGACCAAAGNCCCCCCCCCCCCCCCCCCCAAATAGCAAGTTGGAAGGTGATGGGACAAGGACATTGCCTTGGTTCTGTGAGGCTCCTCAAGGCTCTTTGGGTGAACTGCTGGATGGAGTGAGGCTTGGAGAACAGAACAAAGAAATAGCACAAAAGATTTCTATGAAGAATGTTATATTCAAGACAACTGAAGCCAAGCCATTCATCAGCTGTACTCCTCTTTAGGGTACAGGTCCAAATGGGCAACTGGAGAAGGTCCAAAGGAAAACAGCAAGAATAACAAATTTCTAAAAAAAGCACGTGGCTAAAAGAAAAGCAGTTATTTAATTGAGTCAGGAGGAGATGACTGAGGGGAACATTACATAAATGAACGTTAAAAAGACAAAATCTAATCCCTTTGCTATATAAAAGTCAAATGGAAAGTACTAAATTGCTTCAAATTTCCATAGCAGAGAGGACAAGAGTGATAAGTTTGGTAGCAAAAATGGGAATTTAGTTGAACTTTTGGAGACCTTCTGTCCATTCTAACAGTGAAGCATAGGCATGTGCTGTTGCAGGAGGCTGTGAAATCTCTTTTGTTGCAGATTTTAGGGGAATCATTCAACAATTAGTTAATTAATATTAGTTAATAAAGATCTAGTGATAGTGTATTCTGTCTGAGGGGGGCAGATGGATCAAATGAAGTCCCTACATGTGTCATTATTTGTGGAACCATAAATGCTGCATTCAGGAAAATGGAACGTTGTGTCCACTCTGTGGAAATGAAGAAGCTTACACAAAAAAGGTCTCTTTCTACAGATTTCTACCCTAATGGATACTGCACCCTTTCAGGATAAGTTCTAATTGGGACCTTGTGCCCTCTCCAGGAAATCACAGGAACTAAGAAACTCTATTATTCTCTGTGGCCACTCCTTGGACCTTGATTTAAAGTATCTAGGTCTAAATGGAGCTATTTGTCTGCTTCCTTCCTTAAAACTGATGAATGTGGAATAAACAGGCAGGCAGAAAGAAGTATGTGGAGCCTTGAATCCACTTTCTTAACTACTGGCCAAAATACCAAGAACATTTTAGGAAGCAGGAACATGTCCCACAGATAAGCAGATAACAGGGCATCAGTGGGTCACACCATTCCCTGCTGCTACAACTGGAAGCTTCGCTTTACATTTTCACCCTTTGGCCAAGAAACCTGTGCTTCAAGTCACTTCACAGCTCCCAGAAGCTGGTGTTACTTCCAGGCTAGATTCTTTTTCCTTTATTCATACTGAAATATACTGCTAGGAATATATTTATCTAAGCTTGATACTCCAGATATTAATTTCTAAGCTTTGTCCTGGATATCTGCATCTGGAAAAAATCTTGGTCAGATTGACAGATATAATTGAGAAATTCATAGTCCTTAGAAATCTCAAAAATATCCATGAAACAATAAAAGGAAATCAATCTTTCCCTACTCATCAGAGGGCTCTAGTGTTTTTGAAGTGCCTGGTATTTCCAGTAGTCTTTCAAATAGTCTCTGAATGTGTTAAAATAAAGACACCTTTCCCACAATTTCCTTCTCTGCCCTTCACAAATGGTGGTTCTTTTAACCTCCTTCTTCTCTCTTTGTTTGCTTAGAGGATCAAAGCTGTTTTATTTATTTCTTTTTCCTCCCAAACATTTTATGGAGTGTTAAAAAGCACCACCAGTATACTGGGTTTACATTACAAACAAGTTAAAATTCCCAGTCTGCCAGAGCTTTTCTCCCAGGATACCAAGGAAAGCAAAGTTCAGCTAAACTAGGCAATTAATTGGAGATCACTTCTGACTGAAGAAGAAAAGGTTGCTTTAAGCAGAGCTATTCTCTTCTTGGAGATTTAAAGTCCACTTCACAAAACAAAATTATTATTCTCTGAAAGTTATCTTACTTTATTTGTATTCCTGGAGCTTCCCCATTAGGTCATCTTCCCTTTTCACTCATAAAATCATCTTAATGAATCGACTGTGGGATTAGCCATATGTAAACACATCCTTATTGACAGCCACATTGACAAGTGAAGGGATGAAAAAGGGCATGGACTGCATGTTGCTTTTGCTAGAACAGCAGTTGATTTTGTTCTGTTTTCAAGACCCTGAGGCAGACATCTTATTTTTTGGTTATGAAGAAAATGCTCTTTCTCAAGGTAAATGTATCTTGTAACAATGGTAAGACAAAGTGTGTGCTGGATGGTTTAAGGGTTTTTAACTAAAACAGACATCTGTGGTGATCTACTGTTCTCACACAGACAGTTGCTTCCCTTTTCTCAGCTTCTGAGAGTAAAGACTAGCCTGATAACCTAGTGCATTTGTCTCATGTACAGAGGGTTTGTACCTTTTTAAGAAAATGCCCTGTCTATTGATCTCATCATCTCTTATTGTCAAGGCTCTTCTAAGTGCCTGGTCGTTGCAAGGAAGAAAGTGAGCAAACACAATTAAGAGCTCAATGGAATACACTGAGAACTGTTACAAGTAGATTTGTTAAGTGTAATTAGTGTGTTCTTATAGTGTTTGTAAAAAAACCCTCTAAGAATATGCCTATAAACATTGGGAATTTTCTCCTTAAATGTCATCCTGTCATAGAACTCTGTGGATTCTGAGATTTTGTGACATGTATTTAATAATAGGGAAAAGCAGTCCCTTATTACTGTTTATGCAAATAATGTACTGTAGAGATCAGCATTATAAAGAATCCTTTTCACACAATTTTGCTAAAGCTTAATCCACTATTACTACACTGTTGTCCCATGGGGGTGTTCTTCCCCCTGCTTTTTAAAAGACAGAGTTAAATACTTGTAAAATACATGTGTTACAAGGTAAAATCAAACTCTTTCATCTGTTGTACACTGAAACTTCTGGAATCTTTTGCAATGGAATAAAATTAGATACCAGTTGACATAGAGTGGAGATGTCTGACTGACCAGACATAAGTAAAAATGTCATTAAAAATCTGTGATAAAAAGCCAAAAATTTTATGGCCATATTCTCAACTAGTGACACTCAACACTCAAATAAATACATAATGTTCCCCCAAATTATCATAAGGCTTTTTGAAAACTCTCTCATCATGAAAAACCCAATTAGATTCTTGCATAAAATAACAATTTTTAAATGTTCTTGCACATAAATATATTTTTGACATTTCTTAACCATGTAAGCTGATACAAGCTATCAAAATATTTTAATTCCTCAGAACCAATCTCTATATGTCCTATGTACACTAAAATGGTCAAGAACTTCAACCTCCATAAGGTAACCAATGTCAACAAGGTCAAGAATGATCTAATAAGCCCCTCAGAGAACACACTAGCTCTCTATAGGGCTCCATTGCTCGACAAGACAGGAGGAGTGTATCTGGCCAGCAGGACTCCTCAATTCCCATAGCAGGGGTTGTCTGACAGCTCCTGCTCCATCTCAGCCCTTCTGTTACATTTCATGGAGCGGGGAGCCACATTACTGATGAAAAAATATTTGGGGATTTTTAGGGATGGAAAGTTTTAGGAATAAGTTTAAGAAAAAATGTTAGGAATTTAGGGGAAAAAATTTTTTGTAGGATTTTTTCAAATCCTTTTCAAATTATGTCTCATCCTACACTTCAGAAGTTGATGTAGTGGCCAGTGATTTGACCACTCAGTATTCAATGACTGTTGCAAACCAATAATGTCCCTGAGTGCTAGAATCAGCTTCTGGCACACTAGTTCTGCTGGAAGAGGTTTACAGAGTTATACCATACAATCAGGCAGCCCCTTGCTGGCCACTTATCTCAGCCAGACTCTTTGCAAGGCTAATTCCAGAGAAAAGTCCCACTACCACGAAGTCTCAGAGGTGGTAAATTGCCTGCAGCATCCTCCTTCACAGACTGGAAGGTAATATTTCAGTCAGCCTAACAACATGTGCTTTTGAGGACCAGGTACCACAAAATGGAGAGGCTAAAGTTTTGGAGAGCTGAAGATTAAGAAGTTATACAGTTATGTTAACTTCTCCAGATGCAGTACTTAGATAACACAAAAATTGTCCCTAATTTGGGTGTGGACTTGTCAGTGGAATTTTCTACTGAAATAGAAGCTAATGTATGAGTCTTACTGTATTTCTGCAATCCCTACAACGTGCGTGCTTTATTTTACTTCGGTTTTCCACCAGCATGTCATCTTCTAAACAAAGGTTTTTTCACAGTTCTCAGGTTCCCTTCAGCTCCTTCCTTCTGGCTAAGCCAGACCCTGCCTCCTCCTCTGTACCAATGGGATGTGACTTCCCTGTACCACCAACCCCCTCTGCTCTTCTTTTCTCTCATTTTTTTTTCAGCAGTTCCTGCTTCCAGTCTTTGCCCGTGCTTTTCTTCTGATTTCAACACAGTCTCAACCCTTTCATTTTCCTTCCCTATTTTGTTCTTCTTTTTGTCCTCTCCTGAAGCACCTCTCATTTTCTCAAAAGCAGTCCTGTTTCTTCTCATTTGCATGCTCCACCTCCCCTTCTCAGCACCCAATTCTCTGACACGTTGTTCCTTAAGAGAAAGCTAACTGTAAGATAACTATTCATTCCTCTTCATGCTAATACCTTCCTTTTAACACACTAGTTTTCCAAATACAATTCTGACTTGCAAACTTGCTGATTTTGTTGTTGCTCACTGAGCTTTTGGCTTCATTCTCACTTGTATGATTTTGCTTGGTTTCCCTCTAAAATCAGTGTTTCTGTTGACTTCCTAAGAGACCTCATCAATCTGCTTCTGCCTCCTTTGTTTTTACTGCACTGTATCTAGACTTTACCCAAAGCCCCCATATGACTACAAATTTCCCCTCCCTCTTTTTCTCAGGGATATGTGTATTTTATTGATGTGTGCTCACTGTTTGTTGATACTCGGCAAGACTTCTTGGTCACCAAGGACTTTAAAATTCTCTTACATTGTACCTCTTCACCTAACTTCCTTATCTTTCTTATGACTTCAAATTACAATGGGAAAAATCATCTCTATGCCATTTTCTCTATTAGCTCACCTTTCCTACATCTTTGAAGCTGTTCCCTTCCTGAAAGCAGTTCTCTGCCTGGCTTTTTGCCATTGTCCCTTCCATAACATGTGCAATATTTTTGCCGAGCTTGTGGGATTACACAATAATTTCTGATCTCTTTAATGAGAGTGTATTCTTCACTATCTTTACCTGCTTTACAATCTCTTCATCCCACTCTTGTCTAATTATTCCATTTACTTACCTTCCAGCTTGAATACTCTTGTGTCTTTACTACTTTTTCTTTCCTTTCTTATCAAGCTATTTTCTTCTCTTTATTTTTGCCCTTTTTGTCTCCTACAGATGTATTTTCCTCAACATTTTTTTGTCTTCACAAGTCTTTTTCTTCTCTGTTCACTTTTCTAACGGAGAACTTCAAGGTCTTGTAAGACTGGAGTGTTGATTTGACAAAAAATGAGATTTGCATTTAACCCCCCCAACATTCACCAAAAGTCTGCTCCAAGTTCCCTTTTCATCCATGAAAAGTTCATCAACAATTACCACTGTACACACCTTGCTTGGTGCATATTTGATATAGTTTATATACTTGATCATTATCCTTTACCCCTTTGGATGTACTGGGAAAGGGACATTCAAGGTCAAGGTCATCAGCACTGTCAAGGTCAAGCCACTTGCTAGACTTTAAAGCGCTCTGAAGGAGGACTGCCTTGGTAATTGGGGTTAAAGCCATGCCTTTGCATGCGGATAAGTCAGGTCTTAGGAGGTCTGGAAAAGCTGCTACACTGCTACTTAGGTTATTTAGACAATCTATTTACATGAGGAGCCCATATGTTCCTATATAAGCAGTACAATTGCTAACTACATAACTGCTCCCACACTCTCAGCATATCTATGAACAGTAGCACAATAAGAGTTACAACTGCAGAATTTTGTATTTGAGAGGGTCAAGATGTATAAAGTAGCACAGTTCTACAGCCTTTTTTTGGGTGTAATTTGCTATAGCTCTAGTGAACTTGCTTCTTTTTTACTTTACTAGGTTTATAGTGATTTATATACTATGAAGTTTTGCTACATTACTTTGGAAAGACAGCTAGAAACAAGACACTATATTCCTTTAAGTATTTTTAAAAACTAAACATCCCTGAAATAAAATGTCTGAAAACCTCATAAGACAATATATAAGGCAGTAAATTCATTTAGGTTACACACTGAATTCTGGGCTTACCTGAAAAAAAGAACCAATAGTACTGATTTGTAATAGTTAAAACACTTCTAACAGTGAACTGTGGATTTGTCTCAGTGGAAATATCAATTGCACCAAGGCTGTTCCCAGACACCATTGTGCCCAGGATGTATTTTTAATTTTTCATTATTTTGCTCCTACTACCTAAATAAACTCATGATTTTCAAGCCAATCTGTTTTTCATAAGATGAAAAGTGTCTCTGATTATTCTACAAGTTTAGGGCTAGATTATCACAATGAAAGTTGGCCTTATTAAGTTCATAGCTAGGAACAGTCACATGCAGACATTTAGTAAGATTGTACCAGCCGAAGACTATAATCCTTCCCTGCCACCTTTGGAATCCAGGTCCACCACAGCTGAGCTCTGGATATTCAGAACACCCTGCAGGGGCAGGGTGGCAAATCATCCTTCTGGTCACCCCTTTTCATTGACTGTGGACACCCTTCCTTTGAAAATGCAACCCACCCAGAGATTAAAGCACAACTTTATTCTCCACACTAGCAGATAGCAAGGATCTAAGACTAAGTTCTGACCAAGACTAAGTTCTTGATTGAGCTTTAAGCCAGTTGTCAGTTTTATATCAACAAGCAGAAGAAAGCCAGTCAATATTGCATGATCTTATCAAGGGCTTATGCATTGTTCTGTGGATCCTGAGAGTATGCCTAGGATTTTATCAACCAGAAAAATTTATAGTAACCGATCAATAAGTATAGTACAACTTACACAACATTTTATAGGGCTTTGGAGACAGCTTTCAAAACCTGAACAGAGAGTGAAGTCCCTTCTTCAGGACACTGTTCGCAAGTTCAATGACTCAAAGAGAGGATCTCAGACCCTGTAAAAGCTTTTGTTTGGATTCTAAAATCACACCGCTAGAGTAGAAGTGTGTGGATACACACTTCATGTGACCCTACTGAATTCTTGTAGATCAGTGGAGAATTTAGCCCACCAAGTTTAAAGGTAAAATTGCAATTTGATCCCTGTATAAGTGACATTAGAAGTAGCTTATTCAGGTCTTATACTATTCTACACGGGACTCTGAGAGCTTCAAAACAATTCATGTTCCGTAGGACACTTCAAAAACATCTGAATAGCTCTTTTTTCAAATGCCAGTACATCTCCTCACACTTTCTTCATTTCCAAATTCAGCTCCACTTATGTAATGCAGACCATGAAGAGAATGATACCACTATTGGTAATGTATTTCTTTTCTTTTGGCTTCCCAGTCTGAATTAGTACTTTGATTTATCAAATCTAATCAAGTATAAGAACTTAAAAGGAATCCAAAAAGATAGTTTACCCCTGCATCTTGCTCTAGAGTCACACTTTCAATGATAAAATTAGAATCTTACTCCTAGACAAGGTGCCAACATTTGCCTAAAAAACTGTTTGTAGAAGCTTGTAAGTAGGTCATCAGCACAAGTAACCCAGACAAACATCAACGGTGATTAGAAAAGCATCTCAGCTCTAGGACAGAAATCTTGTTTAAATGTATGTGACAGCAGTGAGACCTTGCTTGTTTGTAAGTTACAGAACTGTAAAGCAATTTCTGGATTTCCTGTTTTGAAGTGTGGTTTATGTTTTGTGTATAATGCAGGAATATTGAAATAGCAGTTGAAGGCATTACTCTTTAAAAAAAAAACAGCAAGCAAAAAATGCACAGAAATTAAATTATGACATATTATGGCAAAGGACAAATTAGCCTGCATTGTTTTTCAAGTAATCAGTTTATTAAGAAGGTTTTGCATAATTTGCTACTGACCTCACTCAAAGAGAGAACATTACAAAGGTACAATTATTCAATTACCATAATTGTGAATAAAAGTAGCTTAATGTGCAATTTTCCCCAATATATCTGTAGAAGTTACACTGTCTTGTAATACTAGCATTTACCAACATAATAAACAGCAGAAGGTGGCAGAATGATTTAGGTGTATTTGAAGAAAAGTGACAAAAAATAATTTTCCTAAAATATGTATTTGATCAGAAGGGTTGTGTGCTTTTCAAATTGTTTGCAAGCATATTTAATCACTATGAGACATATATTTATGCAAGCTGAAATAGGTGTCAGTCTGTGTCCCAGGCTGTTGTGTTTCACAGTCTTTCTGATTGAGATTTTTTTTAAAGCCGAATTAATTTTTTTAAAATTGAACTAAAATCATCTTCAGCAGGTGGCATAAACCAAGAAAAAAGCCACAGAACTCACAAACTACCAAGAAATACTTGGTTCAGTTCAATGCAGTATTGGTAAGGTGCCTAGTTTTTCAAGAATTGCTTAGTTTTAATCAAAATTGCTGGAATAGAGATGTATGTGTAAAAGGTTTTATGGAAACAGTACAATAACTTGAAGGGAAAAGGCCCTAAAGTCCAACACACAGCCCAAATCCTACCTATCCACTGGCATAGGAATACATTCTCTCACACCCACATGTGTATCTCAGCAGATACCTGTGTCTGACACACACATGGATGGAAGATACATACCCACACACCTCTAGGTCTACACAGAGTTAGATAAACACTGTCTAGGAATAAAAACATATTCCTATAAATCTATACATACAATGCACCTATGTGCATCTGAGAGAACACAGGCACAGATATATACACATGCACACCCAGAGTCATAGGAACATAGGCAGGGCACATACATAAGCACAAACAACTCTAGAAGCACACACATATACCTATACAGCTGGATGCATACTCACATGGACAGATGTACAGGCATATATGAGGGAGAGTTTACATTGGCTCTATCATCCCTGCTAATTTCTCCTTTGTTTTTTGAAGCCTTCCAGTTTTAGAATCCTGGAGTGAGCCAGGTCCCTGCAGGGGAGATACCTCGGGAGGAGCAAAGCACTTCAGTTTCTTTAACGTTCCTCACATCTTTCCCCCTCTCTCTCAGCAGCAGAACCAGGGAAATGAGTACCCAGCACGGCTCTCCCAGTTCCTGCCTTGGTACTTTCCACCCCGGCTTAAGGAAAGGTATAGGACTGCAAGATCTCCTCCCTTTATCCCCAAAGCATGCCTGCGGGAGCAGAAATCTCTGGGTAATATCTAGGCACATCTGCTTTGCACTGGGCAAACCAGACTCCTTCTGCCCCCGCCTTTCTCCCCTCCCCCAGCTGCGGATTATAGGGGTCCCCTTGCACCCTACCTGCCTTCTGCAGGTGTGAGAGCTTTTGTCCCCCACACCCCCTCTTCCTCATCTGCCCTGTCCCCTTTCCACCCTGACTGCCGTCAGCAAACCTCTTTGCAAACCTCCACTGCAAACTTTTTTTCCCGTCTGCACAAGCCGCAATCCCCCAGGCAGAGGCTGCATCTCCCTGGGAGGATAGGGTGAGGGTGCGGGTTGCGGGTTGCAGAGTATGGGATGTGAGGGTGAGAGGACTGGGACGCAGGACGCAGGGATGTGAGGATCCGGATGCACTGATCCGAGACACAGGATGCAGGTACAGACATGTGAGATGCAGGGACTAGGACACGGGATATCAGTGCCCAGCTCCTTACCGTGCAATGAAGGTAGGTCCCGGAGAGGGTGTCCAGCTGCTCCCGGGCATCGCGGGCTTCCCGATGTGCTCCTTAAACATCCACGGGGAGTCTCACCCCCTAAACTTGTGTGAGCTGCTTCCTCTGGGAACAGTCACTCTTTCTCCCCCTCCACTTTGGATCGGATCCTGATGGAAACACATCAAGGCCCCCTAAGAGGTCTGAGGTAAGGCTGGGAGGGAGGAGGAGGAGAAGGGGACAACGGGAGGAAGAGGCTGAGATCACCAAGCAGTGATCCCGTTCCCTCCTCCTCTCTTCTGGAGCACCAGCTTCCCGTTCCTCCGAGTAACTTTAGCTCTCCTCGGCCAGGCAGAGCCTGGTACCAAGCCTTGTAACTGGGGTCCCCTTTGGCAGCCTGGCATTTTTTTAGATCTCCTCTCCTTTTCGGGAAAAGGGGATTCGTGCAAAGCTTTAAATTGGGAAGAGACCTGGAGTTGCAAAGACCAGGAGTGAAAGCCGGCTGGGATTCGCAGGCTGCCCCCCGCGGCACACGGGGTGTGCGATAGCTCTGCAGCCGGACTGTCTGAGCCCTATTCCTACCATGAATTCATTGACAGCGTTTCTAGGTCTAACTTTGGAGCTCGCTATTTCTGCAGGCAGGCCCCCGAGCGGGGCTGTGACAGGCGCGGGGGCGAGCCGCTGTCCCCATCCTGCGGGGCTCCCCGCGGCTGTTTAACTGCGCCGACAGCACGGGGAAGGAGCGGAGCCCGGTCCCGAGGGGAGGACGTGGAGAGGGCTGGGAGGACGGACGGACAAGGGGACGCTGCTGTCGCCTGGCAACCCTACATCCCTGCTCCTAGCATCCCTCCCCCAGCACCCCGATTGGACAGGGCTGTAGGGGCGGGGAGGGGGAAGCAGGGGGACGCGCCCTCCGAGGATGCTGATCTCCGGCACTGCGATTTGTCGCATCCTCAAAAAGCCAGGAGCCGGCAGGGTGGACCGAGAGCAGACGGGAGAGCAGAGGCAGTTCAAGGTGTTTCGCCGTCCTCCTGCCTTCCTTCTTCCAGCTGCCTTGATAAATTTGCTTCTGGGCTTCATTTCCTGGGAAAAAAAGAATGTATTTGCAGATAGACAGGCAGACAGACAGATATATACATATATATAGAATATACAAATATACATGTTGTTATATAGATGTATATAAGTAAATACATATATTCTATAGATCCTATCTGTACTATCTACATTCGTTGTGTTATCTCTCTATATTCTAACTCTCCCGTTCAGGAAGACAGAAGAAACATAGTTGCTGGGGAAAGATCACTACAGAGTGCCGCAAAGCTGGATGCAAAAGGAAAAAAAAAACAAAAACGAAAAACCTACATTTTGTGTTATATATGTCTGAAAATCAAAAGTGTACATCACCTGGAGTGTTAACAGGAGGTAGTGACCCTAAAGAGCAAATTGAACACCATGAGGTGAGTGAGCTGTAACAGTCAGTGGGGTGGATGTGTACAGAGAGGGTGAGTTTAAGCCATGCTGCATGGTGCACTGCTAGTATTACATGTGGCTTCATTGCTCATTCTCTGCTATGGGGACAGCGAGCAGCTGCTTCCTGCTGGTTGAGTGTAGTATGGAGAGGGTAATATCCCAATACCTCCCTTTACATCACAGCTTCATCTGGGACACTGTGAATGTCTCACCTCTGACTTTTCAGCCAGGAAAAAGCCATCATTCACTTCCCCCTGAATGCTTCCTCCACGCCTTTGGACTTGCCTACAGCTCAGCTCTCCAGTTGCCTACCATCAGTGCTTGAGTAAAGCAAGAGAAGAGACACTGCAGTCAGGAGCTGCAAGACAGCAGCTCACAGGGGGCCACTATTGTTTCAGCAGCCATGGTTCCAGAAAGGAATTAAGCCAAAGAAAATGAAATAAACAAACAAATAATAAAAAAATCTGTTTCTACTTTTTAATACTTTGTGTTAAGTTATTTAACATCTGCTTACTTTTGTGATCTGCACATTACATGAGAGATACTCATGTAATAAGTTTTTTTCTTGGAAGCCAAGGATGTTTGCTAAGATATGCATATTAAACTGTTTCATTAAGCAGGGAGCAAAATGAAAGAGTACAGTTCCTCTCAGGTTTACTCTACTGTAAATTGGATTAAAATGTATTTAAAACATTTCAATAACATCAAGGTAAATGGGAATGAATAGGAAATCAGTCTCATGTCTTTTAAATCATAGCACAATTTGACAAAGAGGTCTGGAATCCCTTTTTTTTTTCACAGTCTCACAGGCTGATGGCCAGGAAAGACTAGTGGAAGCAAGGATCTGATTCTGCTTTGCCTTGTACACAGCAGTCATGGCTTAAAGTGAGTGTCAGAGTAACTTTCTGATTGGGTAGGATATAAAACCCACTGTGTATGAAATTGGTCACCACAGGTACCAAGTGAAATTTGGCTGAGATGTATTCTGTGATTTGCAGCAAATGACTGAGAGGCAAAGAAGTGACCTGGTCACTCACGTCTTTGCTTCGAGAAGCATCCTTGGTAGTGATGGCTAACTGTTTTGCCATACCTGCTGCTGTGCAATGTCTGATAATGGTCCCTAACACTAGTATTACATGTGTTTACACCTGATTTATGGCTACTGAGAAGTAAGGGAACAAACCTGACCATCAGACCATATGAAGGCACAAGGGTTTCAGTCCCACTTTCTGTCAGTGTGCTTCCTTAGCTGCTTCTCTAACACAATGTGCTCTCAGTTAAACCATAAGACAACCTACTCCAAAGCAGGATTCTGGAGACCTTACTTCAGTGTTTGCCTCTGTCAGAGCAATATTTTTGTAGGGACAACAACCATGCCTCAATGCCCTTTTGGGACAGCATGTGCTACATCCAGAGGGTGTTGTGAAGATGCAGTCCCATACTGAGCACGTGTTTTCAGTCAGATGCTGAGACTTATGGATAGATACAGTGGTACAATGCAGGTAAAGCTCTGTTCTAAGATGTGTTTGGGTGTTATTAGGCAAATTACTCATCTGAGCCTAAATTGTGCACCTTACATTACACTTGATTGTAGATATACCCATGGTTAGACACAGCAAACAGGCAATATGAGTTCTGCCAGGGGACAGATTTGAGAAAACAATCATAGTTGTCAATGTCTTTAACCTGAATCCAAAGAAGGAGTCTTTAGATGAAATTTATTTATTTGTTTGTTTATTTTCTGTCTCTGACACAAAGATTTTAAGGGAGCATTAAAAGTTTCTGAAATAAGAATGTTTTGCTTTTATGAATTATTTGTTAGTGAAATAATAGTTATAGTTAGTTAAAAGAGAGATTCCTCTCACATTAACTTCCCACATCAGACTAAATTGAGTTTGTAGAAGGCTTTGATGAGCAGAGTTTGTTTATATAAAATTCATGAATGTGATTAATTAACAGGCTCACCACCACCAATAAACAGAAGCATATCTTTCTCTTACATGGAATTTTAGCATAAGCTTTAATATTGTACGCATGGGAGCTTTCCAATTTTACGTTTGATGGCAAGATCCTGTTCCAGCAAAACACTTTGTAAGGTTCCCTAACTTGCTATAAGCAGCTGTTTTGAGACACGCTCAAGTTATTTGCTGATTAAAGCCTAAAGCACTGCTTTAGAAAAATTGCAAGTGTGCATGTAGAGGCAGTGAGTGATCTATGGATTGGGCCCAGCCTACCTGAATAATTCATGAGGCCTGTGATCTTTCCTCCTTTCCTGGGGACCTCACAGAAATGGACAGGGAATAGGGCCATGGATCAATGATTTTTTTCTAGTGAATTACTCCCTGCCACCTGGTTTCCAACAGCTCTGCAGCTGCTTTCTCTGTCTGTGACTGGGCATAATCTCATTCTGCAGCAGTTGTCCTGAGCTAAGAGTTATGGTCATCACCACAGGATCAAGCCTGGAATATCTCAGTGGTTTGGAGCATACATCAGCAACATCTAGACATGATACCATGTTCCCCTGGGATTCTGTGAATCTGAGGGTGCAAAACACCCATTAGAAGGAACAGGAGGGCTACTCTCCTATTTTTGCATAGCAATAGAGGTCTAGATGTGTCTTCACAACACATTGGCCATGGAAGTCTCCGTCTCCATCTTTGGAGATACAAAGGCAAAATGTTCACAGTGGCTGATGCAGAGATCTACAAAGCCCCATTTCTGTCTGTCCATTGTAGGTGGCACAGACGTACACCAAAGGAACAGCCCATCAGCACAGGGCTTTCAGAGGCTCCCTGTCTGGTAATTCCTAAGGGAGATCCACATCTATGAAAAGTGTAAGGGATGCAACTCTGTCATACTCAAGGGCCTCATCAATTGCTGTGGAAAATTATGCACTTTTGTGGTGGGTTGACTATGGCTAGATTCCAGGTGCCACCAAAGCTACTCTGCCACACCCCCTCCTCAGATGGACAGGGGACAGAAAATATATGTGTAGCACACTTTGAATCCAGTTTCCATTGTTCATTACTCTGGAGCTGAGGTCCACTATTTGTCTGCATCTTTTCACTCCATCCTGCCCTAAGTCTGTGATACAGAAGGTGATGTTTGTCTTCTGAGATGAGACTAACCTTTCCCAGAAGGAGCAGAGGTCTTGCTCAGAAGGGGACAGAGCATGGCATCACAGCACTTTCCAGTCTGCTGTATTCTTTAAATTAACACATGCAGCTGACCCCATTCTACAAAATCCTGACTGCTATCTCTTTTTCCTATCACATGAATAATTGAGTACCAGATACTGGAATCAACTAACGCATTTTGCTTTTGACTTAAATCACCTTTAAGTATATGTGCATTATTATTATCTTTATTAGTATTTTAGCTGCTGGCAATCTGGCTTAAAACTACTTCTTCCTCCCCCATAAAAATTTCCCTAACATTTCTTTCTTCTGAAACACTTTCCTTTCCCCCATCTCTCTTCTCTGTGGAAATTTCTGCATTTACATATTTTGTTTAAGGTGCTTAGGAATTATTGACAAGTTTGCTTTGCCCCTGTGGGGAGCTATGAGACACAGCCAAGCTGTGAAGCATTGACTGGTTGATAGAAAGGACTGCTTGTGACTCTGAATTAGGGCATGGGCCAAGAATTGTAGCACAGTGCTGATGGGGCTGTGGCACACACATCCATTTCCTTTATAATCCTATCATATCTCTGACCTACCACACACAGAGCAAGGCAAAAGAGCTACATTTTCCCATTAGCTGAAGATACAGGCATCCTGTGAAATAAATTTACTCACAGCCCCTATGCCACTGCCTGCAAGCCTGAAAACCCTGGTTTTATTATGTCAGTGTGTGCATTTCAGAATTCCTTCACACTGAGAATCCATCTGGATATACTACAGCCTAAACGTCCTGCTGAGATTCTGTTTTGCCCCTAGTTCAAACTGAATGGCTAATGTTATAAACAGGAAGTTTATTGTTTTTGTCTGCTGAAAGATATTCTGGATTTTATCTTGGCTGGGATTTTTATTGGTGGTGGTTTAGGTCTAGTTGTTGAGGGTTTTGGGGTTTTTTGTGGTTTTGTTTTGGGTTTATTCTAAAGAGGTAATTTTACTAGCACTCCTGAAAGGAACAATGAGTCTAAAGTAAGAAAGCTGAAATAAAAGAAAGGAAGCTCCTGGAAATAAGGCTGGGGAAAAAAATAAGGAAAAAAGAACAAACTGGTCACAAACTAAGGCTCTTGACTTGCCTGTGCAAAGACAAAAATTGTCCAACAAGGAAGACATACCTATGCTTGGAAAACTGCTACTAGCACCAGATACAATTGAGGAAATGGTGGTGAAAGTAGCAAAATAGCACTTGTTATTTTAAAGCCTTTTATTGAATACCTTTTGTTGTTGTTGTTGGAAGGCTGTTGTCCTCTCTAACTTAAGAAAAGAGAGGAAATACAGGCAAGTTGGGAGAGCTGTATGTTTTTCTTCAGCTTGTTCTATTTAAGTTGCACACCAACAAACGTGGCTAGGAGAATAACTTAAAGTTGCAAAGCAATCCAAATTTAGGAAATATGAGAATTAACATTGACAGTGGAATCTTAATTCAACTCCTTTGTGCATGTACATGTTGACACACTCTTTAATTGGTTTAATGCTGTCTTTTTTAGAAAACCCTGACACATTCAGCACCCTAAGGAAATAGGACTTTGCCAATAGTTTGATTTCTCTGTGTTGCTTGGTGACCCTCCAGTGTATACTGTGCACTAGTCTTACCCTGTGTTACAGGCAGAATAGCCCATTTCTGCTTCAGAACAACATTCAAGTGTTTTGTAAACTTTTTTTTTCCTTTTTTTTTCCTATTAATTTTATACCATTCCTGAGGTAAAGGCTGGTACTTTGATTTTCCATTTCACAGATGGGTCACAGTCATTAAAGCCTGAAAGTGTTTATGACTTCTGAGTGCCTGATTTTTCACATTTAGGAAGTATAACCTTTCTGAATAGATACATTATACCTTAAAAGAATGGCAGTTGCTCACCTTGTTTTAAGTCTGTGCTCCCAGTTGTTGAGTTTTGTTGGGTTCTGCAGTTTGGCTGGGCCAACAATATAGCTTTCTTAGTCTCATAGGTGGCTACATCTTTTTGTATGCAATTATACATAGAGAAAGAAAATCAACAGGGAAAAGTCCAGGCTGAAATCTAAATTTTGCCAGAGATGTAAGCCATTATAATTAGAGCTTCACAATGGGACTAGCTCAGTAGGCAGACTACTACTTTTTGTTAATCCTGGAGTTCAACAAACTCCAATAACTTGGTATTAAATAATGAAGAGAATTTGGTTTAAAATACCAATTAACACCAGCAAGTTAATGATCATGCATTATCCAAAGCTTATTGATACCTCCACTGCAAAGCCAATTTCTTGAGTCCTGTGAGATGACAAGGGAGCAGGTGGCTTGTTCTTTTATTTGTCTCTGTCTCTTACAGGTTCTTTGCCAAATATATGTTATTTTCAAACTTCATAAGGATATATATCTGTGTGTCTTTCCTCACTCCTTACCAAAGAAAAGAAGGCTGAGATCACCTGCAGATAGTTTCTAGAGATGGTAAACTTTTCTCAGACTTATTATTAGAGGAGCTGCCAGTGTTGGCTCTTGTAGCCATAAGGCCAAAGCCTGATGCACAGATCAGCTCTAGATAGTATGACAGTGAATGTAACACAATAATTCAATTTAAATATCCTAATTTTCCATGGACAGTCTTAATGAAGGAAAAAAATCTTAATTTTCCAAGTAATAAATGGCAACCAACACCAAACCCTCTCACTGCAGAATGTCCTTATGTCACCTGCTTTAACTTTTCCTCAAAAAGGATCTTTTGACTATCATGGAGAAAGGGTTTCAGGAGAGGAAAGAAAAGAAGAAAGAGAAGATCCCCAAAGTACAGATCCCAGATGGATTATACCCTGGTAGCTTTCTTACAGTGTGGAAGAAGCACCTCATATGATGACAGTTATCAGAGCCTGACCTGGGAACAGAACTAGATTTGTAAGAACAGTATAACTGGATCACAAGAAATATCCTCCCAGATAAGTATTCATACACTCAGAAAAACATGCAGACTAGACAAAGCAGGGAATTTTTCTCTTGATATACTACTTATGGCTTTCAGTAACCTGTTCTGTAGGGACTTTAATCTTCTTTTGATTCCATTGTTCTGGTTTCCTTTACAAAACCCTGCTGTGGAGAAGTCCCTCACTGAATTAGTTGGTGTGTGAAAAGCACTTCTATTTTGTGCATTTTAAGCCTACCTCAGTGACAACCCTGGCTTGCTGTCTTCTGAGAAATCATGAATACATTTGCCTTCCTCATCCTCTTCACACTGGTCATGGCTTTAGATGTTTGCCATATCCTTCCTCTGCATAAAAGTTGAAAAATTCCAGGCTGCCTAGTCTTCTTCTCATGGTTTGCTTCTGATCACATTTTTCCCCTTCTCTATTTTCATTTTAGCTTCATAGTACTTTTTCTGAGATCAGCAGACCACCATTTGGAGCCCTCAAGGTGTGAGAGAGATATCTGTTATTACAGTGTCATAATGATGAAATTGGTTTTAGTTTGTTGGTTTTTTTTGCTGTTCCTACCTAAGAACTAACATTTTCTTCATCCTTTTGGTAGCTGAGATGGTGTTTTCAGAGAACTATCCTAAAGAGTAATACTTAATTTAGGATTCATTGTATCACACAGACAGCTAGAGTTATATTCATTTTTTATCTGCAGTGTTTCACATTCACCAGCACTGACTTTCACCTGCAATTCCCTTGCCCAGTCAGTCAATATTGTGAGATACTTTTGTGCCTTGTAGCTGTTAGTTTTACTTTTTACTAATCTGAACATCTCTTTATTTCAGTAACAGTCTCATGTCTCATTAGTCAATCATTTTCTTGATCTTTCCAGATTATGTTAAGCAACATAAGTGCCATTCTTCATAATGTAAATTGAAATCCCTGCCCTTTACTTCCTCATTTTCAGACACCTTCTGCCTCCTCTTGTCTTCCCTAGGTTTCACTGTGAGTCTTTTATGAGGAAATGTAACAAAATCCACATGTTGCAAAGATTCAAATAGTGGTTACATGGAATCACATGGAATATCCTGAGTTGGAAGGGACCCACAAGGATCACCTCCTATTTATGCACAGGACAACCCCAAAATCACACCTTGTGTCTAAGAGCATTGTCCAAGTGCTTCTTGAATTCCAAGAGATTTGGTGCCATGTCTGCGTCCTCAGGGGAGCCTGTTCCAATGCTCCACCATTCACTGGCTAAAGAACCTCTTCCTAACATCCAACCTAAACCTCCCCTGGCACAGCTTCATGCCATTCCCCTGGGTCCTGCGGCTGATCACCAGAGAGAATAGATCAGCACTCACCCCTCCTTTTCTGCTGAGAAAGCTCTAAACTGCAGTGAGGTCTCCCCTCAGCCTCCTCTTCTCTAGGCTGAGCAGACCAAGTGATTTCAGCCATTCCTCAGTGTATGGGCTCCAAAGCACTCCTGCAGCAATGTGCAGTACTGCTTCCTCCACATCAAGAACCTATTCCCAGTAGATTTTTCCACACATTAGTTAACACCATTCTTTGCCATAGCTTTTTTAGCAATTTTCTAGTATGACAGATTGATTTATTTGTCTGTATTTCTCCAGATCACTCCAAGATGCTTTGAAACAATACCTGACATAGTCTATTCCTTTGGTTACAGGGCTGATTTAAGAAATAGGTTACAGAGCACAAGCCAACAGTTGCATATCTCAAACCTTTAGTGCTTGGGTCTGGACAATTTTTGTTGTTCATTTTATCATTTTTTTGTACATCCCTGCTCTTGACAACTAGATTTGAGACAGTTCCTCAGACTTGTCACCTGCAAAGAAAGGCTGTGGTGAACACTGATACAAAGGAATAATTTGTGTTTTCTGCTATATCTAATATCTTTTGGTGCCTCAATATCTGGACTATTTATTGACCTCTTAACTCTGGCAGCTTTCTTCTGATGTAGTAAAGAAAAAACCTGCTATTTGCCTTTATGGGCATTTTTTTACAGATTGCACCTCAAAACCTTTTTCTGCTTAATGTATAACACTGAAGATTTTATTTATCATAAAGCAATTGCCTAAATCCTATCTCTAAGACCAATAGGCAATCCACTGCAGAAGAGGAAAAAATGGAAATAAGCTATGCTGAAGATGAGCTTCCCAACTATTTGTGGAGGCAGGGATATTTGTGGCAATTTGGATGGCATCTGAAGATGTTTGTACAAGTGTGAGGTAGATGCCAGGACTCCAAAGGTCAATTTAGTGGAATGTCAGAAGTGCTCTTCCAGTTACCTCTTCCATCAGTCTAGCAACACAAATTTACTTCATCAATTCTTATCAGGCTGTCAAGGCTTATTGTAGAAAGCCTTGTAGAGAAATGGGAAACACTTTGTTGACCCTGCTCAAAAGAGAACTCTCATTATTTGGACTGTCTCTTTCGTCTCTGGCTCCCTCACCTTTATGGTCATGCTTCTAAACATTGAGGGTATCAGAGATATTACCTTAGCACTAAAAAGTTCTTACCTTCGTATTTCCTGAATTTCTTTTATGAGAGCTGAAAAGAAGAATGAGAACTGAAATGTCTAACTTATTACACCAGACTGATCAATATATGTATTTTTTGCACTACAGTAGAAAGATGAAGTTGGCTTAGTTGGTTTCATAGCTTGCAACTAACTTACTTTACTTCAGGCTAGTCAGACCCAAAAGAAACCTGTGCATGTTGATGAATAAAAAGTCTTGAGGACACCTGCAGAGAAAAAGAACTCTCCTCTGATAGACAAAGAGGAAAACAGGCACCAAGTGCTTGCAAAGGTCTGGCAGATTTATTACAAGCACCAGGCTACAACTACCTGTATATAACATATAAACACATTTTCCTAAGCACTTGAGACACCCTTGTGCTCAGAGCTGACTCTCAGAATAACTTTAACTTTTGTTACTTGCTAGTCACAGACAAAGTAATAAAAAGCTAGTCAAATGTATAAACACATATGAGCACAAAAAAACCTGAGAAAAGGCATTTCTGAAACACATGCTGATGCTCCCACAGAGGACTAGAATATCTCCTGGTGGAAATGTGTTTCAAAGAGAGAACATCACCTAAAAAGGAAAGCCTGGTATCTCTTATCTGAGTGACATACCCGTGGTATCTCTTATCTAAGCAGGGCTAAGGCAAAGCTCATGGCTGAGGGGTAGCTGCCTCAAAGGCCATAGGTGCAGGAGGCAGTAAATACATGTAACTGAAGAGACAGGTGAGACAGGCAGGGGAAAGATTAGACTTGCCATAGAGTACAGTCTAAGCAACTGAGGCAGAATGAAGAAGGTCTGAAACCCAGGTCACTTGTCATCTGTGAATTGTAGCACTGGGAATTAGCAAGGTAGCCAGAGGGGTTTGCAGGCTCCTTCTGGCAATGCTCATCCACCCCTCATATCACACAATAGCATCCCTGCTGTGCCCAGTTCTGCAGCTCTTGTGGCCACAGCACAGCCACAAGCCCATTCCTTTCCTCTGCAGTGTTACTAACATTGTCACTTACTGAAACTGAGAGGATTAGAAAAAATAAAGAAAATCCCTCCTGCTTTTTTGCCTTGGGGCAGCAGAGGACTGCAGTAATGGACATGCCAGGATCATCTTGATTTATAGAGTGGCTTCCTAGTCAGTCTCATGTATTTAATCCTTTTGTGCCAGCAAAGGACTGCAAAAGTTTAATTACATATTTATAAGTTAATTAAAAAAAGGAGTTGGGAAAAAAATTTTAAAAAGGTTTTTTTTGGATTTGTAAGACCTTACCTACTTTAAACCCAAAATTCATTTCCACATGACTGAAGGCATTCTTTTAACAAATGTGAGGAAATAACATTGAAATGGGAAATAAAACATTCAGATTATATGGGGTTTATTTTCATTTATGTCCTATTCATCATAGAGAAATAGTAGCAAAAATTTTTTGTAACAGACATATTACACTGTTTTGCTTTGAATAACACATTCATGTTCAAATTCTAATGTTGCTAAACAGCTATTCTTTCAGTAAAACCACACTTTTGTGAACACTGCTTATCTTATTTCTTATAGTGCTAAAACCTATATATACCTATGTCAAATACATATCTGTGATACAATATGAATGGGATATATTGTAAAGCCATTTGGTGACTGCATATAAAATGAACTGTGCAGTCTTTCACTTGCACTGTTTCCTAATCCATTTCTCTCAGACTAATACTGTAAACCTCTGAGTTTCCTAATAACAACGTAACAAACATGGCAAAATAGAACTCAATTATCTCAAACATGACTTTTTTGTTTAAATGAGGATTCTTAACTTTTTCCTCTGTCCCCAAAATTACACTTATCTCAAACCTAGGAAAAGCAAGATCCAGCACAAACCACATTCTATTCTATGTTTGTTTACACATGCTCCCTTACAAAATCATTCTCCTTTCATAATTAATACCACTTGTTAATGTGGAAGGGACTTCCAGCTATTGATAAGACCTGCCATTTGTTTTAGTGAAGGATATTTCTAAGTCTTTATGGTCTTGACATATTAAAAGAAAATTAATTTTAGGTGTTTTGGGGGTTTGGGGATAAGATTTGCAAATGGAAATTAAGGGCTTGAAAATTAAGACATTATATAATGCAGATTCCCCTGACCTTCATAAAACGTTGTCTCATTGCACCTGAAAGTCCCTCACTTTGGATGTGTCTACAAGAAACTCTGGAATCTGCTTTGGGGCAGCATGGCATGGAGCAAGCCAGCACCCACCTCTTGCTTAAGTGTCATTGGCTCCAATGAAATAATTACATGTTTGCTAAACATTCCCTGCCTTAATGTGAAGCCTGTTCCAAATCTGCTTTGCTTGTGACCTTTCACAAATCCACTTCTGTAAAGTCTGTCACATCTGATGCATATTACAGGAACTTGTGACACACTTGCTTCACACCTGCAAATCCTGCAGACTTCAAAACAGCAGCTCCTGCACCACTGACAGGTACAATATTTGATTTCTTCTTGGATCTCTGGTTTGTGAGCTTTCTGAGGATACTGACAGAATATGTGGGATTCACCTGGTTAAAGACAGATATTGATAATATAGACTTATTTCTGTGAGCTACTCACCCTGAGATTCTTTTTTGTAAGTTTTCCTTAGATGAAGTGGCCTCTGAAGGTGCCTTTTCCTCTCCACTGCCTCCAAAAGCAGCCTCAGGCAACCAGCTAGGGTGAAGGTGTCTATGCTGTAGAATTAGGAGAGATGGATCTCCAGTAACAACAGTTTATTCCTCCAAACACTTATGTACAGGACACACTGCAGGGCTGCTCACATTTGCAGGGTTACTCATATGCATCAGTGCCTCCTGTGTGGGTACAACCTGCAGAGGCAGGCAGCCAGACCTGCCCCTGTTTCTAGAAATGGGCTCTTTTATGCTGTGCTCAGGGGTGTGGTATTTCCAATGTCTTCTGGAAAGTAACTGTTACTTTCCTGTTAACAGGATATAGACCATATATTAATTTGGGATAGGGTACACAAAAGACAGAAAAGCAATGTGCAGTGATAATTGCAGGCTTTGTCACAGTGGAAATTATTATTAGCCCTAGGTTATATAGAAACATTCATTTACAGAATTTGTCATATTTTTAGGCCTTATCTTTTTTCCATGTCATCCATCCTTTTACCTCTGGGGTAGGACTTTTTTATTCTCTCAGCCAAGTCAGTTACATTTATGTGGGAGTATACCCTCGGCTGAATTACTTCTTAATGCACACCTGGCCAGTGTTAATGAGGGAGAAAGAACTTTGCACTTTACACTTTAACAAGGAGAAGCTGGCTTAATAATTCATCCATAAAATGTGCATCATATGTGTGACAGTGACTTCTTTACAAAATCAAAACACAAACAAGAATCTCTCACTTTGTCATAGGGGAGAAAAATCATGACACTTAATCTATAGTATTTTAAATCTACCATGTAAACATCTTTTTAAAAGCATTTAAATTTGGAATGTAATTGCTACCAGCTCTTCATTACATACAGGCTACATAATCTATCATTGAATCAAATAATCACTATTACTGTTGGGAAATAGGGAATTACACAAGGGCCTAAAAGAAAACACTGCATAGCAGGCAAGGAACAAACAAATCAGGGTTGGGTAATCAATCTCTGTACCATAAAATTCTAATGTTGTCCCAATAAATAAGAATTCTCTTCCATTGCTTTATATGCTCCTTGCAAAGCACGTCACTTACCCAGTGGAATACTTTAGTGTAGTTTAAAGGGGCACTACAATTAGTGCTTTAACAAAATAATAAGTTTCCTTTCATTTTCATAAAAGTAATTAAACTTATCAGTTTTCTGGTTAATATAACAAGCCAACCAATAAATGGGTTAAAAAAAAAGATTTTAATTCACGTTATTTTCAAATTAGCACTGTATACACAAGGGATTATTCAGATATGAGGTTCTGAATTAATGATTTTTATTTAGAAAAAAAAGGAAATAAGATTGACATTGTAGGAAAATCATTCCTGTCAACTCCTGTGTTATCAAAATGTTACTAATTGTAGGATAGCTACCAATACTTCATTGCAAGCTCACAATTTCTTCAGATAAAGCTAATCTGATGACTCCAAAATGACACAGAAATTTGAATTGCACTTAAATAAATAAATACCATGATGAAAATTAAATTGCATGTTAGGATGGACTTGGACTTTTCAAGGTACACTGAACATAGAGGATGCACTGAATGGAAGGATGCATTCTGCTTATAGAATGTAAATTAAAGAGCTTTGAATGGAACTGAGCCTCGAAATCTGCTCAGAGATACAGCAATAAGTGGAGAGGAAATAACATTCTTGGAGAATTTATAATTTACATTGACCAAATTTCAGTTGCCTCATGAATACAAATGCTCAATGTATTTTAAAACAAGTCCTAAGATATTACCCAGAGACAGGAGTAGAAGTCTGTCTTTGATTTATGATCTCAGAGAAGGAAGAGACAGAAAGATGAGTGGCCTCCAAGGCTGTTTTGCCTAGGTGATATATTCCCCAATCTGACTTGTAATGTTCAATATGATGAGATTCCTTATGCCTTTGAAGTTCAGTTATGCCAGAACAAAACTCCAGTAGGGACTTTCTGCTGATCTTTCAGCCATGCACTAGCATGCAAAGGGAGACATCTGCAAACTCAGCTGCCTCGCTGTATAAGCGAGAGAAGAGAAATACAGAGCAGTCTGTTAAACTCAATCGATTTCACTTCATCACACTCTGATGCCAGAAAGGCTCACTGCTTGGATGTGTTACCCCTGCCCCTCATCTGGCAGATTATAAACAGGGACAAAGGAAGCTGTTAGGAAGAAATTTACCAAACAGAGTATTTCTAATCCCCAGGTCCTGAGAATTAGTAAAGCTCATGTGGATGTTGCTAAATTTTCTGAGTAGCTTCTTTTAGACTTTCTGACCCGAGAAAGTGATCAGTGAGGAACTGTATTGTAACAAGAACTTTATTTTACCCTTTTCTCCATGACATTTTCATAACCTCCTTTAACAAAATATTGTGCCTTATAGTCACTGCTTGATAGTCCTGTGGGCAAGATGCTTGATATGATGCAGGACATACATGGTCCTTGTGTCACAAACCTGGTCATGGACCAGATATTCAAAGGTGTTCAGATCCCTAAAAGGCAAGTATATTCTAGAAAGCTTTTCAAGTTTACTAGGTTCAAGTACATTTGCTTCCTTGATTTCATTCACTTTTATGTATTTCAGGTGCCCACATCATATGAGCAACCTAATCTAGTAGAAGGTATCCCTGACAGGCAGAGGGATTGAACTAGATGATCTTTAAGGTCTCTTCCAACTCTGAGAATTCTATGATTCTATATATACCCAACTGGAAACCTCACAAGGAGCCTATCTTTATCAGCCTGTTTTGTCCTTAGTTTCTCATTGTAGCAGCTGTCTTTAACTGATCTTGGATAGAAACTATCTCTATATGCTGGTAGCACAGCATGAGAAGGCAACAGCACTTCTGTTATAAGAGTGAACAGTGTTTCTGCGCTTAATTGGATGACCATAAGATTTGGGAGGAAAAAGATTGTTTCCAATCACCACAATTTCTAAACAGGTGTTTCAAACTGCCCTTTCAGCCTTCATGAACCGGAAATGAACAGATCCCTCTCACTTGGAGATGTGTGGCCTCAATGAATACTGGAACATAGCAGATGCTTAACTTTTGAAAACATTTCTGGAGTAGGGTTTTGTTTTCACTCCCTGGCCACGTCGGATGGCAAACTTGCTTTTTTACCAATTGGTGTTTTTAATATAATGGCCAGAAAAATAAATAACTGTCTCAGTATCTAAACACTTCACTGGAAACCAACAGAGGAACAAATTTCAAATCCAGAAGTTTTCATCTGGATCATTTAACTTGCTTTCCTATATGAGAGGCTGTATTTCAACCAGTAAAAGGTGCTGATTTTCAAGTTCAAAGTTTGCAGCTAAGTCTTTAAGAAATCTATTACCCTATTTTGCAAAGATATTTGACAAAGTGAGATTAAATCTTAGATTCTCCAAAATTCTTTTAATTGGTCAATATATTAGAATAGTTGTGTGACTCAGGAAAACTAACACACAGGTCCAGGAGTAAAATCTGTTTCTTTGAGTCCTAGTTCCATGTTCTCGGTGCAGGAGTTATAACTTCTATTAAAACCAACATTCAGGTTTTCCTGCAAGTTTCTGACACTTACTAGACCAGCAGAAGCATGGTAACTACTGCCTAGGCACTAAATTGAAGTGATAGAGTATGCTGTCAAAACATCACATTTGTCAAAAAACATTTGAACAGTTTACAATATTTTAAGAGAGCAAACAAATCTATTTTCCAACACCTGAAGTTATTATTTGCCCCACCACAACTTTTAATGTCTATTTAAGTGATGGTATCTGCTGCCTCAGAATACACAAAGCAATGAACAGCTGCTCTGGCTGATCAAATGTAGAAGAAAAGTTGAGGTACTAATCTCTCATAAAAACAGTTTATTGCATGTAGAATAAAAGAGCAATAGGGGGTTATTGTAGATGCAGAACAAACCATAATGGAGATAAGACCAAAATAAAAGTAGCTTCATCCTCTTCCTTTCTAAAATCTGACTGTGCTACCTCTGTGTCAAACATTTAGACGATGTGCACACCATGTAGTTCTTGGGAGGGATGATTTGTATGCACTTCCTGATGCTTTGTCTGGATACACTGCCTTTAACTGTCTGCATCATTTAGACTACTGTTTGGTTCCTCATTGGTATGTTGTTGAACTACAAGTCAGCTATGTCTGCTTTTCTTTTTACACCCATTAATTATTGTTATTCTAGCCAAAGCTTGCAAACTTGAAAGGAGAGGAGCGTGCAAAGAATATATAAGGGAATTAGTTGAAGTAAAGATCTATGAGCTTATCCCAACAGGAATCCAGACTTAAGCAAGTGTAATAAACCTGGCTGTAGCCTGACCTTATCTAAACTGTTTTTGAGCTAAGTGTAACCCCATTTACAATTGTGGGATGAGATCTGGGGAGATAACTTTATCATTAAGGAAGAGTAATATTTCATAGGTCTTAAGATGTGACATTTGCTGAGGAGGGGACAGTAAAAAGGAAGATTCTTCCCCCTTAAATATTGCCTCTTCAAAACTTGAATGTCTAGTCTGGCACTTTTTTCTTTCAGGCTCCTCACCTAGTAGTCTTGGTTTAGGCTCTTAATTGCTCCTTCCACGTATTTTATTTTTGGCTTCCCAGGTAAAGGAAGGAGAGGTTCATAAATTTGCCTGAGCTTGTGACCTACAAACGTCCCACACTCCTATGCAAAAAAAATACTACTGTATATCCATTTAAGACCCAGAGTCTGACCCATCCTCATCTGGGGCTTGATCCTGCTGCGCTTATTTTACATGGACTGAAATCCCTTGTGGAACAAGATGCTGCACAGAGAATTATGGTTATGGCAACCATAAGTTTTGAATTGAACACACTGGCTCATAAAGCTTTGCATACATTTCCTTGCTTAAATGCAGAAACAGAGATGGATTCTGATTCTTACTGACCTAATAGGGATTCTCATATTATGGCTGGTTTTCAGATGGCATAGATGTCAGAGTTGCTTCCTGCCTTTACAATTTGATGGGAGGAGCAGAGGTAAGAGATCTGCACAATGCAGATCTTCACCACATCACACTTTTAGCTGGTTTAAGAGTCTGTTAGTGTTTCTTAGTTCTTACTGGCAGAGACCAACCCATTCAGTCAGAGGGCTATGACTACCCCATGATGACTTTCCCCCCTTGCTGCACTGAGCAAAACTGGTTTCTGAGAACATCCTGTCTTCTGAGCACCCAACCAGGGCAGGGGAAGTGAATTACCAAAGGATGACTGCTTTTATTTGAGAACTTAAATTTTAATCCTTTCTGTGCTATGTTGTTTTAAAGAAGATAGTTCACATATAAATCTTTAAAAAGTCATGGAAGTCCAATAAATCATCTATGTACATGACGCATTACGTAGAGAAGCAGGTACTTTAAGACTGAAGTGAAAGTTTCACTTAGGAAAGCTCTATGTGAATATTTTATATCCTTATGCCTAATGATTTCATTGAAAACAACTGAAAACAGGTAGGAGAACAAAATAACACCACGGCTTCTTAGAATATAGAAGATCAAGCAAATGTTGTCACACTAGAAATTTTATGCAAGGATTCAAGCACATGAGGTATGATATTCACTTAAACATGAATGGAAAAGTCAGATGAAACATACTGATGGTTCAAACAGAAGCAGGGGCATTGCCAGAGGATGCCTGTGGCACATCACTTTCTAGAATGAATCAATCAAAAGCAAATGTCATGGAAAAACAAACCCACATAGCCTTATGCTAACTGGCTTAAATAGTTGGGCCAGAGCCACAGAGGTTACAAATTTGCAAAGCTCAGTGGAGGTTTGCTGAGTTACTGAAACAGCAGATCTGGCTATTGGTACTTGATTGTTTTTAATATATGGATGCAAATGACAAAAGTGTTAAATGCAGACTGCTTGATTTTCTTCACACTTATGTCAATGTTAATCAGGAATAAATTCACTGAATATACTTAACAGATTTATTTCTGCCCCCTGGCTTCCTTGCAGTCAGTCCTTATTAGAACTGTGCAACTAGTTGGCTGTGTAGGTCATTGTCTAAAAAAAATAAGATAAAAAGGAAAAAAAGAAAAAACTCAACAAAACAAAACAAAAAACCCAATCTCAAGAAAATCTTAGATTGAATAAGGGAACTTAGATGCCATTTGTTGTGCCAGAGGGGTTTTCTCTTGGCTTGCAATAGAGAATATATTTATGTAAGAAGACTCAAATTTCTTTGAGGATTCACTAGTGTAAGCTGAGATCCAGAGAGGTCCTGTCCATACTCTGAGTCAGGTAAGAAGCAATTTGGATGTGGGCTTTCCACAGGCTGCAGGATATTCCAATATCTGAAGTGTATGCCAAAACTGGGAAAATGGGATCCAGTTTTGTTATTAGTACTTATTTTGCTAAATGTTTCCTCCCAGATAATAACTTGTTATTGTAGAAATGTAAAAAAATATTTCAATGTTATGAAGAGGTTTGTTCTCTTTTTCTTTTTTTCAGACATGAATGTTTTAAAAATGACAGTTTGAGTCCCTGAAAACCTTTTTTGTGCAGGACAAAGAAGTGATTTGCTAGGGTTGTTTTTTTCTTTTTTTTTTTCCTTCCCCTGAGTAATTTGCATCTGTGTAAACCAGAAAAAAGTGAAACCAATAGGATTATACTGATGGAGTGTTTGGTGCAAGCAAAAGGCGAATGGGAGCTGGCATGTCTGATAGAACCAGACTGTTCCTCTCAGCCCAACTGAGTAAAGGTCCATTATTCCAGGGCTGCAGCATCAGCAAAGCAATTAAATTAAGGAATTCTACACAATTCCTGTGTAGTTAAAATGAACGAAACCAGATTGAATTTGGACTATTATACACCAGGGGAGCAGAACAAGGAGGGTGGGGATAGAAAAGGAAAATCCCAGAGTAAAAAACAAAGAGAAGCAAAATCCTCAGCCATAGGAAATAATTATTACAATAATAAAAAACATATTATTGCTTGCAGGATTTTGCTTCTATTTTATGAACCCTGTTTTATGTTTATGACCTTTTGATATCTCTCTTATCTTCATATCTGTTAAGATAATATGCTCAATTCTTCATGTGCCATGAAGTGTTTTATTAGGCCATTCATGCCTGTATGGGTTGAACCTGATACTAGTTGTTAGAGTGGAGTTATGGAAATATCTATTCAATGAATAAATCCTGCAAGTGCTGTCTGTGAGGACTGACCAGTATCAGCTCTTTTAGAGTTGTGAAGTCACAAGTGTATACCTTGAAGTTACATAGCTCCTTCTGGGACTTCTCTGAATCCAAGTAATCTCCTTGAGCAATAGATTCACTTGATGGTTTGCTGCCAAGAATAGATTTGTCCTATCTTTAGACTAAGAGGAGAAATTCTGCAGTACTAGCTAACTCTTCTCCACAGGGGAAATCATCATATTCTTCTGGTTATACTGCAGTCCTGTGATCAATACATTTGTTCAAATCTAATGCTACATTTGAAAAGCAGCATTCTCATTTCGACAAACAGCTGCAAGCAAACAGTGACCTATAGATGAGATTTTTCTTCTTTCCAGCTTGACTCTTAACAGAATACATCTGGAATTAATTGTAAATAGCTGGATTTGAAAGTGTCTTGATTTTGTGGAGGAAAGTTGGCATTTAAATTTGATTCCAGCTAGGTAATAACTATGTTCATGACTTCTGAAACATGGACAGATTTGTAACTTCAGCATACTCTTTCCCATTGCCATTTTTAAGTACATATCATATATTTCAGAGAGTCCTTCAGCAAAATTTTTAGACATGAAAATATAATTTGGAAGTGTATATAAATGTGATTGAAGCATTTAGGAAAACAAACCCAAGTGACCTTCAGTTAGATTTAAACCATCCAGAAGTTAGTTTCCAAAGTGGCCCATGTGTCTTGGTGTAAGGGCATTTAGTTACTGCGATATCTGTGACCAAGATGTTAACTTTAAGGTCCCATGTTCTTTGATCAGTGGATGACTGAAGCCATACCCAGCTCTTCTGAGTTTGCTGTTAATTCCTTCTACAAGTTATTAGAAAAAAAAAGACCTATTCTTAAAAAGAAAATACTGATCTGAAAATGCTTCATAATATTTTGTGGGGCAGGGTAATTTCACTTAGGAGTGTTCCAAGGAAACTTATTCTTGAACAAGTTTCACTTTCCAGAGTGAAAAATCGCAGTGCAAATCTGTCTTATCATCTAAAATCTAAAGACCATTTACATAAGGGTAATCAGAGAAGGGACAGAGTGATCAGGATTGTAAAACATCTGAAAATAAAGATAAGACCAGATCTGCTGGTATGAGCTTTCTGTGTGGTGCATCTCAGATGATGTAAAGCAGCTGTAAACTGGTATAAGCAGCATTTGTGATTCTCTGCATCAGTGGAGCAATGCCAAAGAGCTCTGGTGTATCAACAAATCCAGGGTAAGTGGCAGCTGCATCTTTCTGGACAGATAAAGCTTCTACTGAAAGTAGTTTGAAGAAAACATCTACATATATACAGCAGTGTGTTTGTTTGTATGGGTACGTGTAAACACGCATGCACGCATGCATACAAACAAATACACAGATGTGAGTACGTGGTGGGCTTGGTAGCACCATCTGGTATTAAATTTGCCCATCATGTCTGCTGACAGGAGCAGTTGCTTACAGTCTTGCTAAATGTTAGTCAGAAAGCCTTGTTCTTCCATACTCTCAATGACCTTTCTTTGGAGTCAGGTAGAACAAAGGAGAAAAATTTGTGAAAACCCCTAAGAGCTAGATGACCACATTGGGTTAAAAGCTCTGGTGGGACTGGACATCTGGAAGAGACACTCAAACTGATTGACTGTAAGTGGATGTTGCAACTGATGGGGTGTGGTAAAAGGACAAAGGGCCAGGAAAGGGAAGAGTTTCGGGTATTGAGCCAGTTTGGAAAGTGTTGCAAGCCCATTTGTCAGTGCAAAACATGGGGGTAGCATGAGAAACTGGAATTTTGGACACATTTGGGCAGGATGGCTAAAAGTGACAGATCAAAAGGAATAGGAGTTAGCATCAAAGTACAAAACCCCCAGATCTTAGGGCACTAGCAGAAGGGGCAACAGCATCAGTTGTCCAGGAAAAAAGGCTGGACCAACAGACCAAGAAGACTAAAGGAGTGTAGGGGTAGGCCAGTAATGGATGCATGAATTGAATTGAGGCTTACCAATGTGAGAAGATAAAAAAAAAAAAAAAAAAAAAAAAAAAAAAAAAGTGAAGAAGAAACTGCCTGGCCAAAGAGATGGGAACTGTTAGGTGCATGCTTGTTTGCTGTGTGAGAAATGATGAACGAGAGACATACAAGCACTTATGGATCTTGCTGGAACTGGGGTGTGCCCAGAGAAAAGAGAATATGATTGCTAATTTCAGTTGCTAGGCTCTGAAAAATCTCTCTTAAGCATCCATGAACTGAGATTTTTTATTTTCCAAGGCATGTAATTTTCTAGTGTCTTTGTAGAATTTATTATACACACTGAACGGCCCAAGTTTCAAATCTCTCCAAAATGCATCCTTGAGATATCTAATGTTTCCAAGCAAAACCAGTCCCTATAGTTTTGGGGTTTTTTTCTAATATTGAAGAACAGTATTCTCAGAAAAGTCTTAGTTGTTTTGATTTAGACAAACTAGTTCTGAGCCTACCTGTATAGCACCAGCATGAAAAAAGTCTTAATCAACATAATTAGGAAAGTTATGAGTGACTAATAAAAGATCCTAAACTGGGAGTATCAAGCAACAGTAATTACGGGAAATGCTGAAATATTTATAGACACATATACTTGCAGAACAACCTCTAGGCTTCCACTTCCCTGGATTAATCTCAGTGGAGGGATTCTTTCAAGTGATAACCTAAATATTTTGGTGCAGTATGTTTATAAGCAACCCACAGATTTCCTTGAAAAAATGAATGGAGTTAGGGTTACGGTTGACTGTAAGTCTCTTTCAGTAGAGACTATATTTTGCTATAAATGTGTTATTTGATTGTTTGGAAAAAACTGCATTTTTACTTTATGATCTTTTGAAAGATAAAGATGAAGCAATTGTTTACAGTCATTTTTTTTATTTTCTGCACTTCAACTATTGTGTTATCCAATGATTAGTGAGTGCTTATTTGGCTCAGAAACAATTTATTTTCTCCTATTATGAACAAAGAGGCACTTTGGGGAGTTCTTTTGTAGCAGAATTCAGAGAAGCCCCACTAAAAGAAAATTGGGCTTGCTTTGTGTTCCTGAGGATTAGAATCCTTCACAAAAACATAACAATTATCCAGGATATTGTATATTCATGAACAAAGTCAAAACACATTCAAAGTGGCTATAATTTCACATTTAGCCATAGAAGTTGCACCTACAGTTTGGTGTGTGGTATGAGAATACAAATGAGTAACTATGGAAAACCAGTGATATTGTGGTCATATGGGGTGGTTAGTAGAAAAGACATTCACAAAACCAGAGCTCCTATTCACAGAATTTACCTGTGTTTCTCCAGTTATAATGGCGCTGGAAGTCTGTGGCTTTAAACATGAAAGCTTATTATACATTCCTGGCACGGTGGGTTACAGAGAAAAGCCCCACTTTCCTTCTACACTTCCTTTGCCTTTTGACATAATGAAAAGATGTTACTCACAAACACTTAAATCTTGATTATGATGCCCAGCCTGGAAACTCCTACTTAAACACTGGCAGAAGGAAAGGTACCATGTTGATTAATCTCGCTGCAGATAAGGGCTATATTCCCTGCTCCTGTATTACACTGTAGGGCATTCTGTTTGTTACACAGCAGAGTCTGTGCCCCAGGAACAAGCACTGACATTTTATGACATTTACTGAGTTGTTACCTGGAAATGACCACTTAGGACATGACACTTAGGGATAGGAAAAAAATGTCCAGTAGTAAAATGCCAGCTTCTTGAATGGTCTTATCCTCTCTACTGAGCTTTGTGAAAATGCTGCTTTCCACCAACTGAAATCTTGGACCATGATCTTTTAGAGTGGACGTCAGTTTCTCTAAATTGCTTGTCAAGAGGAAGCACAACACTATATTCACTGTTACTCAGCTAGCAACTATGTATTTATCATGATCCTCTACTTCAACCATGTCTTACTGCTATTAAGTATCATCTGAATGTTTCTCTTTACCTAAGAAAAAAAAGATCAGTGTCATTGTTGAGATTTTGTTATAGCTGCAGTTTATAGGTTGAAAAAACATAACTTATAAGAAAATTTCTTAAAGAAACCCAAAGCACCAAAATAAATAATAACCCCCCCCCACCACCCCAAAATCTCCCAAATTGAGAACCTCAGGAGAAATTCATTAGAAATAGTAACAAATACTAGCAGGAAAAATATTATATCTCGAGAATATTAAATATTACAGGTCCCTTACGGGTGTTTAAGTCAAACAAATCAAGGAAAGAAGCAGGCACTGGTGCTTCTTTTAGTGCTTGCTTGAGCCATAAAGTAAAAAATTTGGATTGTTACCCTCATTCTAAAAAAATGATCTCTACTGGTAAATAAGTCAATAAATAAATTCATCCATCACTCTTCTCTGAAACATGCTGGAAAGTTTGTCAGGCACTTATATTAGTGGTTTGAAAGCAACTGTTCTACATTCTAGTAACAGAAACTGCAAGTGATAGTAATAACACTGGAAAGCTTTCACCAAATTAAGTGGGGGGTTTGGATGAGCTCCCAGCAGCTATGGCTTAATTTCTCAGAAACCAGCAACTGGTTACCTACAGCATCCTTGCTTGCTGTTCTAGTGGAGTCCCCATGGCCTGATTGGCTGATGGGAGTTACTTCCAAGCTATGATCAGTTCTGTAAGTTAAGGCAGTCTCACACATCTATGCATGGGTAGTGATCAGTCTTTCCATCAAAATACTGTGATTTGAAATAGGAGTTGTTACTGTTGGTTAACAGCATCTTGGCAGAGAGGAGACAGAGCTCCCTTCTCCTCCCTCAGTTGTTCTTATATCTGCTGTTTTATTAAAACAGCTCATCATATTTGTAAGCTTCAATGCACAGTTCTTCTTAGCATACTCCCACATAAAGGATCCATTGAACAACTTGCCTTGTCTTGGCTACTTTTGAGGATAAACATTTCTTCAGGAGTGTTCATGAAACCTGCAGTCACTGAAGTTTCAAAGACAATAAATGTAACCTTCCCCAGACCATTACTGGAGGTAGTTTCTTTGCTACTTGTGAAAATGAAAGTCAGGAGAAATAATATTGCCTTTAAAAAGATTTACAAAAACTAGGGTAGTGTACTAGGACCTCGTCTCAGGAGTGTGGTAAAAACTGAGTTCATTCTTGAAAGGAAGAAGTTGGAACTAAATCCATGATAGATGAAAAAAAAATCAGTTACTAATCATAATAGTAACCTTTAAAATGGAGGAATTACCTTTCTTTAGGCTTCTTAGGGGCCATCTCTTTTCATACTCCTTAAACACACACAACCTTTATCTAAATCAGACAAGATGATTCAAGAATTTTAGTGGATAATACAGTAAGAATTTACTAAATAAAGATTGTATAGAGACCAATTTCCTGAAGTGTCTTGTTCCCTTAGGCTTATTTCTACTTTAAAATAGAATTCAGGGGTGACTTACATTCTTAGGAGCCTCGCATCTCTAATAATTTGTGGAGCTAAGGCTCCTCCATCCCTTAAAGTCTATTGCATTCCAGCTGTCTTGGGTAGCTCTGAAGTAATTTGCTTGGTTACAAAAAGCAGTAGAGTAGGTTTGCATGGCAGTTTGCCCGGACTAATATAACTACTTCTAGCTGTGTTAATTAGTCACAGTGGAGCTCCACAATAGAGCTTGTTTGTTCAGCACTTGCTCAGGTATCTTCATGCTGCACTGCTTTATGTCATATAGGTATAGTCTTGGGTGCATCTAAAATTGTAATCTCTTGCCTAAGGGAAAATAAATGTGAAAATATCCATGCAGATCCCATGTTTTATAGCTGTTTGTTGATTTCCAGGGCAGATGCTCTCAGTCTGGGCCAAACTTTCCCTGCAAAGCTCACTCCATCAGCAGGGAAGTTTCAACAGGACTAGCTGTGTGTTGAAGCACTTTTTAGCCATTATCATGCTATTAAAATGTGAGCTATGAGCTCCTTCTCTGTCCACATGGATGGCTCTGTTGATGTTGCAGAACTAGCTCAAAGGAAACATGATTTAATATATTTAGAAGAAAAGGTGCCTTGAGTAAATGATTCCCAGTAGAAGCTGTAGAAAGAGGACTCACTAGCTTCCTTATATCTACCTTGTAATTTGAGAAATATCTGTAGGCTTCCTTCAGGGCTATGTTCACTGTTCAGTTTGGAAGCAGAGCTGCAAATACAGTGGGAAGCTGTAGAGATCAGGTTGCATCCTGTTGTGTTCTAGTTCAGCTCTGTTTGGGGTGGGAATATTAGGAATTCACCTTCTCCTCCTCTGGCGTTACTGTCAGGTATAAACTCCAAGAACCGATAAGTGACTCAGATAGTTTGCTCCTTTTTGCAGCTTTCTAAAGATGCTTTTGCTGTCTTTCCCCCACTCATTAAGCTAGGAATGATATCAGGGGAAATGCTTAAGAAGTCAATGTGTTGTAAAAGAGAGGACATTTTGTATTTGGATCCTTGTTGGATCAGAATTTCAATTCCATGTTTTTTTTCTCTGTGACTGTAGCACTGATGGAAGGTGCCAGACTGATTTTGCCTGGAGAATGAATACTTCCTTTTATTCACAGTGGGAGCCTGAACACATCAGAGATTCTGGGCTAATAAATCTCCCTAATCCCAAGAGGTAAACTCCTAAAAGGTGCTGTTGATGCTAATTATTTTCCCTAGGATGGAACTCAAAGTCAGAGAGAAAGGAGATAAACACAAGAGACATGCCTGATAATTCTGAACATATTGCCAGGAAAGGCCTTTCTGCCAAGCTGATTAGAAAAGGTCCTGCTCTCTGATCTTGTTTTGAATATACCTACCAGCTTTGTATCAAATATTGGAGCCTTCAGCCACTCTTCAGTCGACCCATGCAATGCAAACACAAAGCTGCAAAACCATAACCCTTAGCTTCTGGTGATGCATTTTCTTGCAAGCAAAAATAAGTGAGAGTTTTTCATAAAATGTGAGTTTTGTACTTATGAAAAACAGCAGTTCAGGTTTCTAAAAGTGTCTGATATATTTGCATGACAGATCTGGGAGGTCTAAAGGAGTGTGCCAATTAATTGTCTATGAAACTTAAAAATGGAAACGTGTCACATGGATGTGTCTGGAGTACAGACAGAGAGGAAAGGAAAACGGAGAGCAATGTGTGTGCTGGCATTTCTACCCACTCATGTAGCTTGGAGTAGGCATTCTGAGCCAGGTGATACTAATGGGGAAGGAGATGCTGCTCCACATCCTCTCTCCTTTGCCAATCTTAAATGATTCATTGCTTTGGAAATTCTTGGCTAACATATTCATTCATTTCTCACAGAAACTAAGTGTTGCAGCTAGAAATAAAACAGAAGGTGGCTAGTAGTGACATCCCCATGAAGAATTCGTAACACATGACTTCACATCTCAGAAACTTCAGAAAAGTTATAATTTGTTCCTTTTCCCACTCTGCAATATATCCAATACTTTTAGTGTAAATACCATGTGACCCACCTGCTCATATTAACAGTGGTATTGAAAAATGTGTTGTGTTGATGAATCCTTCATTCCAGCATGCACAATACCCAGGACATAGAGCTACCAACCCCATACCTGATGGAGGAAGAATGAGCCACCCTGGTAATAGCAGAGAGTATGGAGAGACTGGATTTCTTTGAATCTGTGCCCTTAGTATTCCCTCCTGTGCAGCTAATAGGACTTCTAGCTCCTTCCTGGCTCCTCTACAGGTTTTCTATGTGAATAGAACAACATTCACTGGCTTTTCAAAATTGTAAATGCTTGGACATTGGGGCAGTACCTGAGTGGCTCTGGCTTCCCTTTCTCACAGAAGCTAAGAAGCTGGCATTTAGATGTCTTTTGGCATGGTGTTGGAAGTACTTCGAGCCTCTTGCCTCTCTGTACTAAAAGTTTTCATCAAACAGTTATGAACTCTATCCTTCAAACATCTGTATTTCAGTAAAATTAAGCTACTTTTGTATATGAGTTTTGGAATATATTCTGAGCAGGTGAAATTTTTTCTTTTGTAGTATTTAACACCTAGACAGCCTAAGACTACCTTTCATGCTGATACTTTGCCTTCATGGCCAGAAAATCTCCAGTGAAACTCTTTTTCCTTGAAAAACTTCCCAACAGAGCATTTTACAAAATATGTCTACTTTAGATTCTTGATTTTGATAGTGCCTCCAAAACAAGCTTCCTGTCAGAACAGAATGTTTTGAATATGAAAATAATGGCAGTTATGGTTGATGGTTTTGGAATGCAGTGTACTCTTCTTCTTGAGGTCTTCTCTGCTTCCAACCCACCACACGACTGAATGTCAGCTCCCATAATGCACAATCCCCAAGAGAACAGGTTTATGATGCCTCATGGGAGTCAGAGTTTGCTCTAAAGGATTGTCTGCAGAGGAATAATGGTCTGTGAAGAATTAGCGAGTCACTTCCCATCAGGCACTGCAAAAACATTTCCAAGAAAACATTTTATTTTTGCACTTAAAAAAATTCTGATTTTGGGTACCAGAATGGGTAGGCCCATTTCAGTTATCCAACCAGCATATTTTTAGAACCTTTTCTTATGAATTATTCAATTTTCCTGTGCATCTTTCTTGCCAATAAAACTCTTAGGTTGGAGACAGATATCTGAATGCTCTTGTAAGGACAGTCTGCAGTGACAGTATAGAGAAGATGATGGAGTCAGCCAACTCAACCAGCTGCCATTGTGCTGATCTACCCACAAATACAGGAGCATTCCAGAGACAGAGTTATGACTGCATATCTTGCAGTCAGCATATTGATTTGTCTTTGGGGAGTAATGTATTTGATGCAATAAGTTGGAGCTAAGCTTGTTTATCTGTTCTTCCCCATGCCTTTTGTTCATAGTAGGAACTATCACGTAAATAATTACTGCTGCAACCTTCTGCAGAGCAAGGCAGGTGTGAGTGATTTGAGGAGGTTTCTGCAGGAGACTGCCAGTGGGACTGAACTGAGGTAAGAAACCTCATCCCTTCTAAGTTACACTGAAACACCCAATATGGGATAGATAAATAGCTCAACTCCAAAAGTGATTTCTAGTGAACCTAGGAAATGGTTTTGTTATTTCAGCTCCAGATTTCTACATTGTGGTCAAAACACTATTACCAAAGATTTGTCTATAATGTGTTTATTGACAAGTCCCTCTGTACTAATACACAGTAAGCCTAGTCTAATTCCTTAACAATCAGGTTTTCTGTTCATGGCTGGATTTTTTTTCAAGATTAACACACATTCTTTTGTCTACCAATAACTTGCCTTTGCAGTAGTTAATGTTATTCCAGTGCACATCTTGAGCACCTATGTCTGCATGAATTTGATGCTTGCCTCAGCCAACAGCAACAGGGCATTATTAGCCACTGACCACAGACATTGCCTGTGAAAGGTTCATTCCTTGAACTATTGATTGGCAAAGTAAATGCTAGACTGAATATGGAAACAAGAGACCTTTTCTGTTAGCCTTTACAGAACTTTGAACACACTCAAAAGGGCCAAATGCCTTTTTGATAGAGTCTTGAGTTGGCAACAGAGTTTCACCCTCTGCAATTTTCCTGGCACCTTTTTATTCTCATATATTTCAAGAGGGCTAGGGTTGCTTTTACTGTGAAATTTGCCTCTGATTCCACTGAGAGCAGGCACTTACCTTCTGCTGTTCAATCACTCCTAGAATAACATACCAGGGTAACTGCTAGAAAAGGAATGCCAGCTACCAGCTAGCCTGTGTCTACTTTTTTTCCCAGCAGGAACTGGTGGATATGGCAGCCAATTCACTGCCTAAAGTCCTTGATTCTAATGGATGAACTTGTATAGCATCTTCCTTTCCACACATCACCCTGAGTCATGTTAGGAGGACCACAGGGTACCAACTTTCTAATGTCTGTGAGAAGCAGAGCAGTGTTCACACTTCCCAATGCATTAGTCATTCAAATCCACCCTCAGTCTTACTTCTGTCATACATTTATTTGTGTATGAGCAGGTAAGCTCAGAAAAAGTTAGAATCTCTTCTTGGAAAGAAGGAGCTGTGTAAGGCTTTATGCACAAGTTTTGAAGCAAAAATCCTGCAACCCCACTGATGTGTGCTTCACTTCTATCTGTGGCTTCTGTAAATCTGTCGAGGTTATAAGATGTCTGAAAGCTAAAGGTGCCTTTATGCTTGGGAAATGCTTCCTCTTCTTTCTTCTATTATGAGAAAGTGCTTCTCCCAATATTAGCCAGAAAGAAAAAGTTCAAACATCCAAACTTACCTCCTTCCCTCTGACCTTCTGAACTTCCACTTGCACTGATTCTTTACCTTCTGTGCACACTTGCCTGTTTTTCAGTCAGTCTCCACTTTCTGCATGTTTCATATATATAAAATCATAGAATCACAGAATATATATGCATCTGCATCTGTAGGTGTACCTGTGTCTGTGTATGTATATGATGTATATGTTTACATATATGATCTGAAGATAGCAACACTTGTAAGAAATGCACAAAGCCACCAAAGAATAAATCTCATTCTACATTGTCTGGCATTAAACTGTTAAAGAGCAAGGAGGAAAATATTTGCATAATCCCCAATCCTTGCACCAGGCTAAACACAGACAGTAATCTTTTCTCTGTCAGTACAGAAATGTGCAGAAAATTAAAGAACTGGGATCAGTACCCTGCAGCAAAAGCAAGTGCTTTGGAAGAAAACAAGGTCTAGAAAAAGGAGATTGTCTTTTCTCCAAAATTATCTGTACTTTCCACGCAATCATTTGCTGATTTCAAACCAAACCTCAAGTTTACTGAGCTCTGTCTGTTTTTTGACTTCTGAAAGTACTATTTCACAGATGAAATACCTTCACATACCTCTGTGAAGTACCACTGACCTGAATAAGGCTTCATTTCAATGAAGGTTTTCAATTTGATATTTTTATTAAGATTCTGGATCAGGCCCAAGTATGAAGTTATCACATGGTCAATCATATGCCAATTTGACACAACAGTGTTTCAGGCACCTGTACTGACACTTTCTCTGTGTGGGAAATAAGATGAAAAGGAAGAACATAAAAGTACTTAAACTGAAATTTCTTTTCCATAATACTCCAGAAGACTTTTTATATTTCCATTTTTGCCAATATTTATAATTGAACTGGTGCACCAAGTGTTTACTTGCCCTCAGACTGTCTGTTCTAACCCAAACCAGAACATTTTTGCATTTGCACATTTCTGACATACAACAATCTTTGTCCACTAATTGTTCAGGTTTTTTATTAAGCTGCTCCAGTAGTCTTTTACATATAACTAATATTATTTCATTTTTTTTTCTTTCCCTGTAATTATTTGTTTAGACTAATGGGTACTCAAAAGTGAATTATACTTGAAACCAACAGAGCTCAATAAGATTGACTCAATATTATTTAAATTTAGCTCTTGAGTCCTTTTATATGTTGTCCAGGTCCATTCAGATTTAACTGTGGAGATCAAGCTTTTTTTGCTGTAATGTTTACATGAGTCTTCCCTTTTTATTGAAGTTGATGTGTATGTTTCATGAAGTTTTAACTGGTGGTGATACTTGACTTTGGCTCCATTAAGGTATCTTGAAAGTTATCCTAGAAAAAAATTAATATTAACATCTGGGCTAAGAGAGAAAATAAATAAAATAACAATGATGAATTAAGAAAAGAAAAGGTAGAAGATATCTTTCATACATCACAGAATATTCTCCAGATTTATAATAAAAATGAAAAGCACTTTGAAATGGGAAGTTGCAAATACAGAAACTGTGCCTTCATATCTCCAAAATGTGTCATCACATGCTTCAAACCAGTGTGACTGATAGAAGTGTTACCAGAACACTGCAGCCAAGAATCAAAAAGGGACTGCTGAATTTTTAGAGGTGTGATTCTTTTTCATGTCATTAAGGCAAGGGTTTTTCTACCCCCCCTGCCCTTCTCTCTGGCTTTTGAAACTTTTCCATAGACATAGTGCTCTGGAGACAAGGTTAACCTTTGCTGTGTTTTATCATTCTCAGGGATCTGACTAGGAGAGGAGAGTGATGTGTCTTCTCTCTTTAAATATCAAAGTGTCATGGTCATCCTTTCTGTGTATCATCTCCATTTCTGAGGGCACAAGGGAGGGTTCCTTCTGAATGTTTTTACAGAAAACCTGTGCAAAAATGATTGATTTAAAGATATACTTAGTATGATAATGGAAGATAGTTTTGAAAACTTTGACAATTGCAAGTTTGGCAAACAGTCCTACCTTCTAAAAGATCCTGATTTTCAAAGAATTCTGTACCAAAATAAATGAATCCACTTCCTGACAGCTCAAATTAAACAGCAAATCTGAAGTACTGAATTCTGAAGCTGTCTTCAAAATCACAGAATCACAGAATGTCCTGAGTTGGAAGGGACCCAAAAGGATCATCGAGTCCAGCTCCTACAGGCACAGGACAACCCCAAAGTCACACTATGTGCCTAAGTGCATTGTCCAAGAGCCTCTTAAACTCCATGAGAGTTGGGGCCATGACAGCCTTCCTGGGGAGCCTGTTCCAATGCTCCATGACACTTTGGGTAAAGAACCTTTTCCTAACATCCAGCCTAAATCTCCCCCAGCACAGCTTCATGTTGTTACCCCGGGTCCTGTTGCTGGTCACCAGATAGAAGAGGTCAGCACCCACCCCTCCCTCTCTGGTGAGTAAGTTATACTCAGCGATGAGGTCTCCCCTCACTCTCCTCTTCTCCAGGCTGAAGAGACCAAGTGACTTCAGCCTTTCCTCATAAGTTTTCCCCTCCAAGCCATCACCATCCTTGTGAGCAACTTGAGTAATCAAAGAATCAAATGCAGAAGTCGTGAGTAGGAAGCTGCAGACACTAGTCAGCAATGCAAAGTAGAATGACATATGCAAACTGAAGTGCCTACAGCATTTTTCAAGCTCTAAATCAAATTTGTCAGGATAAAAATCAGACCTTCTCAAATCTCATTTTCTGAACTGATTTGAGAATCATGAGGCTTGAATCTCACTATAGGTGACTGAACCTTGAACAACTAATGGGAAAAATCCAAACCTCATCACCTATACATCCTAACACCTAGAAATGGGGAATCCAGGCTCCCATGTGATATTTCACAAGAACTCACATCAACTTAACTGTCCCATGGCCATTTTCATGTTACTGAAGAGGGTCTCTACTTTTGATAAGGGTCTATGATAAGGGGAGAGCAGATGAATATGAGATGAAAGACAGGTGACACAAGACAAAATATCGGGTACTCCATTCACCTGGAATTCATCACAGCATACTTTAAGCTGGCACATGGAATGTTTATGGTAGTAGCAGTCCTCTAGACTATCAATTAAAATAGTCTTGAT